>JAMAHW010000004.1:743547-851722 GCA_023627715.1 Periconia sp. R9002 | reverse complement strand
AATATTATTCTATTTAAAAATAGATAAATAAATAAAAAAAATAAATAGAATATTAAAAGCCTACCTAAAATTATACTATAATAATTAGTAAAATAATTAAGTCTTATTACTACTTATAGCGTAAATAGTATTTAATAATAGTAAATTAGAAATAATAGAAAAATTACTATTCTACCTATACTATAGGAAACACCTAAATCTTTTTAAGAAAAATCTACTATATACGTAGTTAGAGAAAGTAATATATAATATAAAAGAAATATAGAAAATATATAAATAATTATAAAAAACGTTATAATAAGCTTAATAGTAATAAATTTTATATATTAATAAAAAAAAAAATAGTACTTTAGCTAAAAAAAAAAAGATAAAGTATATTTAAAAATAAAGAACTTTAAAATAAAATAACTAAATAAAGAACTTAATTATATTAAAATTAGACTATTTTTAATTAAAGTATAAAGTAGACTAGTAAACTTTCTATTAAATCTACCTAAAAACGCTAGAATATACCCTAGGTTCTATATTAGTATACTAGAACTAATAGACTCTAAAACGCTACTATAAAAAATATTTTAGTACTAACTATAAAAAGAAAATAAATTTAAAGTTAAAGCTATTCTTAACTATAAAAAAATTAGCTAAAAAAACTTCTAAAATAACTAGTTTCTATAGAAATAGTTAGTTAAGTAGAAAAGATACTCTAAAGAAGATAATACTTAGAAACCTAAAAGTAACTTAATAAACTATAAAATAATACTTAAAAAAGCTAAAAAAGAATTATACTATAATATTCTTAGCTATATAAAAATTAGAAATATAGAGGAGTTATACTAAATAAAGAGAAAAAATAAAAAGAAACTTAGAAAATTTATAAACTAAAAGTATAGGCCTAGTTTAAAAATATAATACTATTAGAAAAAAGATTACTTTTTTACTATAAAAGCTACTAGACGTTTTAGTTAAGAGCTAAAATTTCTAGTATTAGACTATTTTTAAAAATACTAACCTCTTTATTAATTTTTTTAAAACTTTCTAACACTTTAAAATCCTCTATATAACTATCTAATAATAAAACTAACTATTACTTTTTATACTAAAGTAACTTACGCTATTTATAAAAATAACTCTTTTTAGTATACGCTACTAATAAGGCTTAGAGCGTCTACTTTTTAGCTTTATCTATAGCTATTTTTTATTAATCTAAATAAGCTAACTTTTTATTAATTTTTAAGAAGTTTAGCGTAAAAACTTCTACTAGCTTATATTTTATAATACTATTTTAATAATAATTTCTATATTATTTTTTTAATAATAATATCTTATATACTAAACTCTTTTTTATATAATATTAATAAGAAACTATTATAATAGTACTTATAGCGTTTATATAGTTACCTATAGCGTAATAATAAATAGTACTACTAGAAACTATAATTAGCTTATAAAAATATAAAGTAAAAGAAGAAGGAGATAGTATTATAAACTTTATATAGGAAATAAGCACTTATAAAAAATATAAGTAAAGAGGTATAGATAATAAGTAAGTATAAAATATATATAACTAATTAATAATACTAGAGTTACATAATCCTATAATTTTAAGCTTAGTATATTAGGTAAGCTATAAAATACTATAAGATACTATAGAATTCTATAAGCTAAGGCTATAGAATACTATAAGATTCTATAGAATAATAATATATATAGATAAAAATAATATTTCTTTTAGATTATTATAATTAATTTTAAGTTCTAGATAATAATCTACTTTTAGTTTACTTAATAAACTATTACTCTTTATATCTACTTTACTTATACTATTACAAACTTTATATAGGAGATAAGCGCTTATAAGAAATATAAGTAAAAAGGTATAGATAATAAGTAAGTATAGAATACGTATAACTAATTAATAACGCTAGAGTTACGTAATTCTATAATCTTAAGCTTAGTATATTAGGTAAGCTATAGGATACTATAAAATACTATAGGATCCTATAAGCTAAAATTATAGGATACTATAAAATTCTATAGGATAATAATATATATAGATAAGAATAATATTCTTTTTAGATTATTATAATTAACCTTAAGTTCTAGATAATAATTTACTTTTAGTTTACTTAATAAACTATTACTTTTTATATCTACTTTACTTATACTCTTTAAATAAACCTTTTAAGGTACTAGTCTAATATTAGTTTATAATATAATAATCTCTTTACTAGCCTATCTTTAACACTCTATTAGGACTAATAGTATAAAAGGACTATTTATAGCACTACCTTACTATATATTCTATTAAATTTTAGTATATTAGAGTACTATCTTTATATTCTCTTAAGTACTAAAAATAAAATAGTAATTTAATATAATATAAAAACTATCTTTATATAATTTACTTCCTTTATTTAAAATATACTATATAACTAAATTTTAACTACGTATCTAATAATTAGATACCTATAATATTAATATTTATAATATATAATATAAAAAACTTATAGTACTAGAGTCCTAAGTAAATAGCCTTAGCTCTAATAATTAGAGTAGCTATAACGCCTACTCTATAGTAATAAACCTAAAGTAATTTAAATTAATAAATAGAAATAATAACTATATACTAGTTACTACTACCTATAACGCTACCTATACTACTATACTAATTTTACTTTTTTTACCTAAATCTATCTCTCTATATTACTTCTTATTTTTAAGTACTATATATTTAGTATTAGTAGAGAATATTTCTATAATAAAGTTTAAGTAGGGGGTCGCTAATAACTTTACGAAAGTGGGGACTAGTGGGCTCATTCTAGTAATACAACTGTCTACTTAAATAGGCTAGCGGTAGTACTCTAGTGTCTAATCCGGGTTGCTTCATTACATTTTTTGCCTTTTATGGGATCTTGGAGGTCGTGAGTTCGAATCTGTGTTATGGCACAGTTGTATTTTTGTTATATTTTTGCGTTTTTGGGGTGAATGAAGAAAGTGCGAGAATACCATTCATTCACTAAGTCCGAAGTCCGCCGGCACCAGGACTGGGTAATGGTGAAGAACAAAGAAATTTTCATTGCTGCTGCTTTCTATGAACCAGAAGGCAATCTTGTCGCAGTCTTGGGTTTAGTAGAGCCTCAGGCTCCAACGTCTATTTCAACTTGTATGAGGACACTGTTGATCCTACTACAATCACAGCACTTGAGAAACACAGAAGGACCTGTCCGGTGAGTATCTGTTTGTTCAGATATAATAATATGCAGTGGACCCTAGCGAGACAATTCTCCGTCTTGATTTGGCCTATATTTTTATTCCATGTTCTTGCTACATCATTGCCGTAGACTTCTTTCTCTCGCTGTGCTCTTCAATCTCAACGACATTATTGGATCATTATTGGTCCTGACCATTCGTGTGCCGTTCACACTACTTGCATCCAATAATAATCAGTGTCTTGCATGGGTGTGTTACGTGTTGAATTCAATCCACCCCGATCCAACTTTGGATTACCGTATTGAAGTAGAGCCATGCGGACTCCTTTGAGTAACTCGTAGGCACTACTCTTCCTCCTAAATCTAGTCCTGATCCTACCTTGTCACATCCCTTCAATATCAGCCCTTTTCGACGGTGTGGGTAGAGGAGATCTGGTACGTGAGAAAGTCCAGCGCACGAGGCTAGAGGGTAGCTGTATATGCAAATAGCTAATCAAGCAAAGGCAGGAGTGATGAAAGACTTGATCGCCATCAAAACATTTCCATCATTTGCGCGCAAAAGATCCGTTGCTTTCTGTTTGGGGAGCTCGAGCTGTGCCACCTGTTCGACACTAAATCAGTACCAGGCTTGTCTACTATTGTGGACGACTAGTTGTTATAGATATATCAAATCATTATGTTTCCAAACATAGCCAAGGAGACGCACCAGCAAAGATACATCCGCAGCATCGATCTTGACGGTCCTTTTCTTTTCGTCACCATTCTTGTCCTTCACGCTGAGTCCCTTCATAGCCTCCCCTAGGGCCTTGCTGTCCACATTCTTCTTTCCCGCAGTGTCGTCGTCTTGTGCATCGAGCGAAGAGAGAGCGGCGGCGGCCTTACGATCTTCTGCCGTGCCTGTAGGAGCATGTGGGTCTGCGGCGCCTTCATGAATGGCTTCAGGCTGTGGTTCTTCGGCCATGGTAGAAAAGTATCCAATCGGTGAGATTAAAACCTAGCCAATCCTTTCCCAAGTTATTTTGTGGGAATTGTAGCAGTTTCCGGAGCAATTGTTGAGGTCTCGTGTAAGCTATGTAACGTGCTTGTGTTTGGATGACATGCGTGGGGTACGTAGGAGGGGTGGGAATGGATCGGTTTGCCAAGACTCGGAGCTAGCGAGAGCCAATGACAACGGGGTTCGCCAGCTCGGTTATTCTTGCATTCAATCATCACTTGTCTAACTTTTTTGTTTCTGCGAACCTAAGAGTCATTTGCCGGCTGTACACTTCTCTTTCACGCTACATATTCCCTACATCCTAATTCCCACACCAACCAGCCTGCTCCTCTACTGATTCTTATCCACTAAATATTTACTACTAACCTTGGTGAGATGGATTTTCATTTCCTGAGTTGAACCGTGTCTCGACTGTCCCAAATCATTTTTATGCGGAAGCAATCATTCATATTCGCTTGATAGATATCTGGCATCTGTCATTCGTAACACCTTGTCATAAATTTCACCAAACATCCATTCGACTATTTTCCACAACCTATTTTTCTTTTTACAGTTCAACAGCGTGGCACTTACGATTTTCGACTATTTAGAACTCTCGATAGAAGCTTTTCCAAAGGCAGCTGAGACTCACTGTATCTCGGCACAATGGGTTCAACCGGCGATTGGTCACCAGCATGTAAGTATTGTCAGCAAACTTGTCCAATTCACCGTGGTAATGTTCCTAGCTTGGCATTCAAAACCCATCAAACAGGTTGTTGCATATGAAGACCAAAAAGCTCTATCCTCTGCTCTGAAAAAACTCTCCGGTCTTCCGCCAATAGTTACACCAACCGAGATTGTCAAATTGAAATCGAGTCTTCGGGATGCTGCACTGGGAAAGTCCTTCCTTCTGCAGGGAGGCGACTGTGCTGAGCTCTTCTCCTATTGCGCTGATGACCCAATCGACGCCAAAATCAAGCTTCTTCTCCAGATGAGCTTAGTCCTTATCTGGGGATCAAACAAACCAGTAATTCGGATCGGAAGAATGGCGGGACAGTACGCGAAGCCTAGGTCAAGTCCTACTGAGATCCTGGACGGAAAAGAGATCCCAAGTTTCCGAGGGGATATTCTCAATGGTTTTGATCCTGCGCATCGTACCGTTGATCCGGAACGGTTGGTGACGGCGTACTTTCACTCCGCTACGACACTGAACTATATCCGAGGCCAACTTGCGAGTGGAATTGCAGATTTGCACAATCCCTTGGACTGGGGACTTGGCCATGTGCGAGATCAAGAGCTCCAGACGAAGTATTCTCAGATCGTCAACAGCATCTCGGACTCGTTACGTTTCATGAGAACCATCGGAGCAGATACAGCGGGCCAGTTGCAGACAGTCGATCTCTACACCAGTCATGAGGGTTTGGTGCTAGAATATGAACAAAGTCTAACAAGACGCCTAAGGCATCCTGCCAGCTACGCTTCAAACAACCCTTCACCTGATGGTAAAGGATGGTATAACACATCTGCGCACTTCATCTGGATTGGAGATCGAACAAGACAGATTGATGGTGGTCACGTTGAATACTTTCGCGGCATTGAGAATCCCATCGGCATTAAAGTCGGACCATCAATGAAATCAGACGAGCTGATCCAATTACTTGACATTGTAAATCCCTCGAAAGAGATCGGAAAAGTGACTCTGATTACTCGCTATGGAAAAGACAAAGTCGAATCAATGCTGGGGTCTCACATCGAAGCGGTAAAGAGTAGCGGACATGTCGTCGTATGGCAATGCGACCCGATGCATGGGTGAGATATCTGCACTTTCCTTGTGCCTTTTGCACATGTCTAACATTCCTACAGAAATACGCATAGTACGCCAACTGGTATCAAAACTCGTTCCTTCAACAGCATCTTTTCGGAACTCTCTTCAGCTCTGGAAATCCACAAGAAACATGGCTCCTTCCTTGGTGGAATGCATCTTGAATTGACTGGAGATGCAGTTACTGAATGTACTGGTGGAAGTGAGGGTCTCAATGAGGATGATCTCAGTTTGAACTACACAACATACTGTGATCCTCGACTGAATGAAAAGCAGGCATTGGAATTGGCGTTCTTGGTTGCCGGACATTACAGGGAGAATGAGAACAAGTAAAACTCTTGGTGAGGGCTCAAGCTATACCTGTACTTTTTTCGAACTATTAGGAGGGAGGGGTTCTACATCAACAAAAACAAGGTCCAAAAGTAAGAAACCAAAAGAGGCGGACCACCTTTGATACCAAAAAATCTCAAATACCTGTACTTTATCCCCGTCAAAAGTCCTGTTCGACATCATAAATCAATCGAGTTTGTATTACCGGAATAAAAAAATTAGCTTCTCAGTCGTCTTTAAAATCCTGTATGTTATTATATCCCGTGTACTTTATACTAGAGTATCATCAATGAAACTTTGGATGTTCCCCGGATGCCCCAGCCAGTGACATGCAACAACCTTGAACTTAATTCCACATGAGTCAGCATTTTCATTTTTTTCCTTTACAATAGCAACTTTGAATCCATTAATGTACATAGGTAATAGTAGACTGCAATTTTAGAAGTCCTCTCGGTACATCTGATTGTTTTGGCACACATGTGACATCGTGATGTCCGACTGCACGTGCCACCAAATTACGTCATTATCATTGATGGGACGCCTACCTATCTTGAAACTTCATCCAGGCAGCAATTTTGGGTGGATTATCACTGCCTCTCGAACTACCAACTATTTCCATTCTCACAAACGTTCGGTGTTTATGACGTCCGCTCATTCTGTCAAATCCTCAGCCTCCAGGGCATAAAACTAGCGAACTCTTGCATAATTAGGGGACCATAACCTGCCCCGTCTAACAACATGAGCATACAGGAGATCATGGCTCTGTCGGCGGGTGAGATCATGGGTAATAATTCTTTCGGCGCCTGGGATGATAAACCAAAGGTTCGCAACTTCACCTTATAGATCTTGCCGGTCATTAACAAAATACACATGTAGCCCCGTGGTTCAGGCTCTCTCGCGTCTGTAGTATCAGCCTTCGTCCCCACGTGGGGGACCGCTTCCTTATTCATCGCTATATTCATAGTTCTGAGGGGTCATTTTCCAAAGATATATTCACCGAGGACCTTTATCGGTACAATTCCAGAGAAGTATGTTACACCTCTACTTGCTGCTGTTCCAGTACTAACTAAAATAGGGACCGCACACCGTCTACTAGCCGCTCATATTTCAGCTGGATTCACACTTTACGTGCTGTGCCAGACAAGTTCATTCTTTACCATGTATCACTTGATGCGTATCTCTACCTACGTTTTCTGCGTACGCTCATCTTCCTCTGTGTTGTTGGCGCTGCCATCACATGGCCAATTCTTATGCCTATCAATGCGACTGGCGGGGGCACATCTTCACAGCTGGATCGCATTTCCATCAGCAACGTAAAGAAAAAGAGCCATCTTTACGCCCATGCGGTCATTGCCTGGGTATATTTTGGCTTTGTCATGTTTACGATTGCTCGCGAGCGGCTCTGGTTGATAGGCCTTCGGCAAGCTTGGAATCTTTCCAAACCTAATGCGAAGAGACTGTCATCTCGTGTGGTTTTGTTTCTCTCGGCACCTAAAGCGGCTCTGGAGCAAGACAACATGGAGCGATACTTTGGCCCTGATGCAACACGAGTGTGGCCCGTGACGAAAGCTGATAAGCTCAAATCACTCGTCTCCAGTAGAGACTCATTGGTTGAAGAGTTGGAGGCCGCTGAGCTACAGCTTATAAAAAATGCCAAAAAATGGCTAAGTAGCCGTCAGAATAAGAGGAATGGCAATGCGAAAACGTTTGATGATCTGCCGGATGAAAAGAAGAGGTCCCTGCGGCCTACGCACCGACTGAAGACGACGGATGTCGGAAAGGGAGTGGACAGTATCAACTGGTACCGTGAACAAATCAAAGCAAAAGAAGCTGAAATCGAGAAGGCTCGTGATTCGAATGAGAATTCAGAGAGTCATAGCGGCGCTGCGGCAGTATTTGTCGAATTCAAAAGTCAGGCTTCTGCTCAGCGTGCCTACCAACAGATCGCATCGGCAGAGATTCTCGCGCTCAACCCACGACATACCGGTATAATGCCTGGTGAAGTACTTTGGAACAATCTCACCCTGGCCCCAGCCAGAAGAATATCGCAGAATACTGCTGCAACTGCATTGGTCATTGCTATCATTATCTTTTGGTAGGAGAACCTCTAGTCCTAGTTCATGGATGAAGGCTTTGCTAACGCCATCTAGGTCTATTCCCATATCCTTTGTCGGTGCATTTTCAAACGTCTCATACCTCGCCGCGAACTACAGCTGGCTTGCGTGGCTTGACAAACTCCCCAAGACCGTCATGAGTTTATTGTCAGGTCTTGTGCCACCTTTGTTGCTGAGTCTGCTTGCTTCCTGGGTTCCGAACATCTTCAGATGTATGAAAGTCCTTCTCATCCCCACCGTATATGTATTCCTGACCATTCTATAGCAATATTCAAATCTTTCGGCGACCCGACTAAGACAACTACTGAGCTAAGGGTGCAGAAATGGTACTATGTCTTCCAGGTCCTACAGATTTTCCTCGTCAACACAGTAGCTTCCGGAGCTGCTGCTGTCGTATCACAAATCGCCAACAACCCTTCTTCTGTTCCAACACTGCTAGCTGACAAGCTACCGAGTGCAGCGAACTCCTACTTGACGTACTTCATTGTTCAGGGTTTAACCAGTTCGTCGAACAATATCTTGAATTACTCGGACCTCTTTTCTTACCTCTTCTACGATCGCTTCTTCGACAAGACACCCAGGCAAAAGTACAACAGCTACACAAATCTGAAGGGCATGGCATGGGGCAAGCTGTTCCCCAAGTATGGTAACTTCCTAATTATCGGTAAGCCCACTACACCGCCCCCGAAAAGACGCATTCTCTAATCCACCATAAGCAATTGCATACTCCTGCATCGCACCCCTCGTGCTGGGATTTGCAGCAGTCGGTCTTGTGTTCTTCTACGTCAGCTACCGGTACATGCTCCTTTACACGGTCCAACCCAAAATCGACACAAAAGGCCACTGCTACACACTCGCACTCCAACAACTCCTCACAGGCATCTACATCGCCGAACTCTGCCTAATCGGACTGTTCGGGCTCCGCCAAGCAACAGGACCCTCCATCATGACAGCCATCTTGTTCCTCGCAACCATCGCGTTCAACGCCACAACAAACAGATACTTTGCGCCCCTGGAACAGTACCTCCCAGCCGACCTCGCCCAAGAATCCGGTGACATCGACAGCGAAGAAGGTGCCCCGCTTCTCTCATCCGCAGAGGAAGGCGAAGCCTTATCATCCACGCAGTCGCACATCCAGCGCCTGCCCATCCCCTCAAAGTACCTCTCCCCACTAGCCCGCTTCTTCAACCCGCAAGTCTACGCCTCACACCGCGCGCTCAAGACGTGGCTCCGTGAGGACGCCGAGTTCGACGACGATGACATACAGACGTATAGCGAGGATATGAAGAGGAATGCGTATGTGCACCCGGCGTACACGAGCGGCACGCCACTGGTCTGGCTGCCGCGTGACGAAGCAGGCGTGGCTGAGGCAGAGGCAAAGGAGAATGAGAAGGAAGGGATTCAGACGAGCTTTGAGGGCGCTTGGATGGAGGGCGGCAAGTTGCAGTGGAGTGTACAAGATTTTGGCAAAGTGCCGATTTTCAAGGAGGGTGTGAAATGGTAAACGAGCAAGCTTAGGTTGGCTTTTCTCGAGGTTTGAGAGGGAAATAAATGGGATTTGATCCGAGGTTGGGTGTAAATACATATGGATAGGCTAAATTGGAGAGAGGACATATCGACAGCATATCCTTTTTCTTCTTCTAAGAAGGCGAACTTCTCGAAGGGGTTCTACCTACACCAAGAAAGGAATCCCAACAAGATAAATTGACAACAAAAAACATGGGCGACAATCAAGCACCACACCATCCGTTATTTTATTAAAATGGATGCTGTATAAGAAGATCGTGTGGTTCACACGAACAAATCAATCTTCGTATACATTATCCACCGCAACAACAAAAAGGAACAGTAGTAGCCAAGGTCGCCGCCCACGTGTGTTTCCCCCCTTTCACTTTTGTATACCTATTTTCTTTTTTTGTTTTCAAAGGATATAATATACACTTATATATACAAGGGCAAGTGCCCTCCCTCCTCGTGGCATACAAAACACGGAGGTAGACTCCAGAAGTTGTGTTTCCATCTCCGAGTTAAGGTTGCGCCGTACGGACGGCTTGGGTCATTATTTCGTAGTCATACTTTTCCGTTCATTCAATCGTTCACGTCATTCATCAACATATCCTTCAGCGCGGAGATCACGTCCACATTTGTGTGAGAGTGCATTCCGATGCTCCAGTGGCTCGCGGGCTTGAGGTGTTTAGCTGGCGTGTGTAATTTTGGTAAGCCACTGCTCAGTCCCGCGCAGGGCTGACGTGACCCAGAGCGAGGCGTGGGGTGGGTAAGAAACGGATTCCCACCCTCTTCATACATCCAGTGTCTGGTCGTAGGTGGCAACCACCTAGCCCCGCGCTGGAGGCATTGCTGTCGTGTCGCGTCGATTGCCAATCTATGGGATCTGGGCGGTTGATGGTGATGCAGTGCAAGCGCCCATGAAATCGCGCAGGAGATTGAAATGAGTATTGTTTGGTGGTTGTTGATGTTGAGAGGAGAGGGTTTAACATGGTTCAAAGGATATAGTTCCAGTAAAGGGGTTCCTCAATGAACAGCCACAGGCTGTTTGACGAGCAATCTCGGATCCTCCTTGCCCCGGCAGGCCACCAGCAGCAACCTGTGGAAATCACTCAATGTCGAGGGATCATCGCGACCTGGATTCCACGTCTGAGACCACTCTCCATACGTCGTCAGGACCTCTTTCTTCCTCTGGCAGGGCGTGCGAGATATGAACACGCTTTGGCTCTCGGTCCACAACTCCTCGTCCATTGAGAGTGGTAGGCGCGCGAGAACGGGGACTTGGTTGCACACGCCACCGTGGGTGAGGCAGTGCCAGCCGCCACGGAGGACGACGGACATGAGGACGGTCCTGCGTAGAGACTCGTAGAAGACCCACGAGGAGTGGCATTCGGGGAGCGTGATGGGGGAGGTGAAAGAGCGCTTCCAGAGATGGGCGGCCCACAGCGCGAGGAGATCGTTGTGCGGGATCGCTTCGGTTTGCTGTTTGAGCGAAGAGTCGAAGAGACGGATCGTTTGATAGACGATCATGGCCTGTACGGCCGCCAGGTGCTCCTCGAGCGTCCAGGTGTGGCTTGTAGCGATTAGGGAGGCGATTTTGTTGTTCATGGTTTTGTTGAGGATAGGGATCGTTTTTGTGGTCTTTGCTGCGTAGAGGGCGGCTAGTGTGACGCTGTCTTGGTATGCTGATGGCTGGGCACCTGCGTATAGCTGGGAGTGGATAAAGGCATTGTGACCATCTCTGGCGAGGATGGGAACGAAGGAGCGGAAGGCTACGATAAGGTAACGAACTTGGTAACGATTTAGGTAGGTTGGCGCCCAGATCTCTGGGAGTAATGCTGTGTGGATGCTTCTGGTTGGGGACGAGCTGCGGCTTGTACTATGTGTCCTATCGCTGTTACTACCGGCGTACAACTGGGATTGATCATCGAAAGCGAAGTTTGATATTTGGCCTGGGTTTTCGGCGTCGATGAGAGCGGACCAGACGTTGTTTTCGTTGTTGTTTGGGGGGCTGCTCCCGTCTGACTCGGACGAGGTTACCGGGAAAGTGATCGAGGGGTCAATGACTGGATCTAAGCCTGTCCCGCCTGCGCCCAGATTCCCTAGGCCCATCTCATCACACCAGCCATCCCATTGTCTGATCATATCCACGCCCGAAATGGCGGGTTCTATAGGT
The DNA here is from genome assembly GCA_023627715.1 of Periconia sp. R9002. Lineage (NCBI taxonomy): Eukaryota > Fungi > Ascomycota > Dothideomycetes > Pleosporales > Periconiaceae > Periconia > Periconia sp. R9002. The sequence goes on along the minus strand of JAMAHW010000004.1, from coordinate 839,592 downwards.
GCGCCGAAATCTACATATGGCAAATCTGCGGTGGTGGCTGTCGGCGCGGTCGTTGTCGCTGTCATGGGCGGCTGGCTCAGGTTCGGTGTCGCCTTGATGACCACTTCGGCTTTGTGGTATGCTTCAACATTTGGGTACGCACAATCCAGCGCCTTTGTGGAGCAACGTTTACAGCATGGATAGCTCAAATCGCAGCGGCGTTTGGCTTTGACACACTGGCGGCAGGACTTCTTGCGCGTCGACGAAATATAGCCCAGCATGGCGGTGAAATGGTATGCGTGAGGTGTAGAGTTGGAACCAGCCTGTGTGGTACTCGGGGGAAGAAGTAAGAAATGGCGAGCAGAGCTCTTACAGAAAACCAGGCAGTCGCATGCCTATGTATAATAATACAAACTACAATTCAAAGGATTTAACGCAGCTACCTAGTCAGCAAATGACTGCTTATATCCGTTCTAGTCGGGCTTAATGCAATGAAGCGGAATTCCACCAGGCGAACTCAGAGCGTGTTCATAGCGCCATTTATAAAGGAGGGTAATTCTCGAAGCTACTTTTGAACAGTTTTGACCTCTCCTTGTCATACAACGTACGAAAGAGCCCATTCGTGTCTAATATTATTTGTTATTCACTCACATGGTGAACTTGCTACAACATCGTGAGTTGATATCGACATCATAAATGGTGGATACGAGCATTACTAATGCCCAGCTTTGCTTACTTGGCTTGATGTACACCCAGATAAATCAATAAACACGCATTTTATCGTCGACCTTGCCTGATTTTGGGTATTTCATCGTATTCTTTATCCTAATTGATTGGATAGGTATCGCCACCGCCTTCGCCATGGTTATTCGCCGAGTCGCAAGTTGGACTTTCGGAAAGTAAATCCATCTCAGATGCAGACATAAAGATACAAGTAGAGGATGAACACCTCCGCTTATCTACTAGGAAGGGCGCTCGCTCTACGGGCTTGCAGTGTAGCGTAAGCAAAAGTCTCCAGAGGTATTGCACTGCAGCATACACTCTGGGCAGTCTGCAGCTTATAACTAACATTTACAGCGAGTGAGCACTTAGCCAAAGCGTAGACCTGTAGCCTCACTTCTTCGCCCATCCAAGCCAGCAGAAGCCAAGAAACGCTGACGAGAATGCACCGATGGCTGTTTCCGTTTTCTGCAGTTGGTACATATTCTGTCGCATGTCGCCCAACCACATTACAACATCCAGAGGACGAGAATGAGAAGGGCGCAGCCCAGGCAGCCACTTCTTACAAGACAACCACTGATGTTGGTACACCTCGCGCAACTCGTTTAATTGATCGACGAGGTACATGTACATGCGTTAGTTATGTACGAAAGAAAGGGTTGCAAGGGAGAAGAGCAGACATTAATTAGCCTAATGTCCGACGCAGACTCCATGTCTCAATTTGTAACATGGAAACAAACGCGCCTACCGCCATGTGCTCCATTTGATATCGCAGATTTCTCATAGTTGGTAAACAAAGGCGAGGTGGATTTTGAAGAGGGAACCTGAGCTGTGGAATGATGAAGGCGAGGACGTGAGGAAAGTAGATGTGTGACTCGATGAATACATCAGTTTCCAATACCGTGCGTACGTGTAGCAGTAGTCTCACTCCCTTTCGGAGTCTCTCCATGGCGAGACATGCGTCTCCCTATCACTATTTGGCCGATACAACTGCAGAGTAGTGACACCACCAAGCCTCATTGAAGCTGCGTCGGATAGAGAGGCCGGCTAATCCTTGGTCAATCAATCCAAGCCCGAGATGGCTATTCCGAATCAGTGAATCCCCGACCGCTATCCACACGCAGCTTCCCCTTCCAACAACCCGCAATTGTCACGAGAGAGTACCTGGGTTGCGAGACAGGAGCCGATACAGATGACGCTTCAACCGGGAAATGGAAGCGTTGCGAGTGGAGCCATGTCAGCCAAAAGAAACGATAAAGAAGGAAAAGAAGGTTTCCAATACAAGCACCTCACCATGGTAGTTCCCGGCGACTTCGGCAGCGCTCCAGGTATTATTGGCTAGCAGCTGATGTCATGAGAGTCGGTGCGTTTTCACATGCAAACACCCAGTCCTGGAATGGTCCCTACCGTACCGGCCCCACTCCGTCTGTCTTCACGCTTCAGCTGCTTCACTTCACGTTACTTTGCCTTGCTTTGTACTTACTGCGCTTGTTCACTTCTACCAAACGGCCGTCTTCTTTCACGTTCACATTCGCATCTTCCTTCTATTTCATCATCCATTGTGCTGTTGTACATAGGCCGACGTCTCGCTCTTTCGCTCTTCTTCACGGCTGACATCTAGATACGCACCATTATCTTTCACAAAGCGCGCCCAGTCGCGACGTAGCACCCCTTCGGAGCAATCTCAATTCTGCTCCAGACCTCAAATCTTCACCTTGAACCAGCAACACACGCCCGATACACATTGTAGATATACTTGAAATCTCAAATCATCTGACTTCGGTCCGAAGCCCCCCGAGATATACAAGACCGCTCTCCCCCCAAGAAGAAGCAAGACACACACAAAATCGCTCCGCAAATGGCGATATCGGGCTCAGCGGGCACGGAGCGCGCGCGCAGCTTGCTCAACAGTGTTCCGGACCACTTCAACGACTTCTGCCACATGGACCAGATCACCTTTGTCCAGCTCGCCGACTGGTGCATGTGGAACGCCGAGTCGAACCTGCCCCGAGAGATCAGCATCGAGGAGTGTCTCTTCGTCTTCCTGGATATCGTCGCGCAGGGCAACAGCTTCAAGGCCGCCGCGTACGGCTGGGACCATGATCTGAAACTGACGCAAAGGTGTGCACACACATACATGATTCTCTTTCTCAAGGAAGCCATCGCTAACCAAGTCCGTTGTTACAGTATCTTCCTGACAATACTAAACGCCCTCATGCTCCTCGGCGAGAAAGAAGCAATCTCCGACTCATGTCCCGCGCCCAGCACAACAAAGTCCCGCTGGCGCGTCCTACGCGGATTCCGACCGGGCAGGAAAAACAACCCCAACGGCATGGTCAAGATCGGCAACGAGGACGGCGAGGGCCTGGAAATCAGCCAGGAGCAGCTCAATTCGGCCTTGATGGCGCTGAACAATTTCATTCACGAACACCGAGACTTTTGAAACGAGTGATTACGGTGTAAAAACCCCCGGTTCTTTCTTCTTTTCTTTTGCTGTTGAAAAAAGGCGCAGATATGGGCATCGTATCGTTTGGGTCAAAACGAACTGGATAGGGCATCCAGCGTGGGTCATTATATCATCTCCTCCCTCCACTTAGACGTTTTCTCTTCCCTCTTGTTTCTTCTTGCTTTTGGGTATCATGTCCTCTCTTATATCATATCACCAGGATTTTTGGCCACCGGCATGTTTTTAGGTACCCGGGGTCAACGATATTTACGTTTACGATTTTGGCGCATAGGCTTCTTGCTTTCTTCTCGACTTTTTCTTTTCTCTTTGTACATAGCCCTCCCAGTCCGTAGGTGCGAATGATTTTTCGAATCATAGATATATTCCATCTCTTCTGTTCCCTTCTCTTTTTCCTTTGACGAAGTTGGGATATGCCTTCCCCCTCCCTTTCAATAGAATGAAAATGAGGGGAAAGGTATATCTCAACTTCGTCAATCTTGATATATACCCATCCATACTCCACCCCAACCCCCACAAACAATATCATATACAACCTTTCCCCAAAGCCACTCCGCCTCCCTCCAACCTGCTCTTCCCGCATCCTCGCCTTACCCAAGCGCCTCAACCACCCCCCTCGGCCCCAGCACCCCCAACCGCCCCTTCTTCAACCCAACCGCCTCCTCAATCCTCTCATCCGGCTCTCCCCTCCCCCGCCGCATAAGCGCAAGCCCAACCTGCGTTACATCGATATACTTGCGCCCCTGGAACCCTTTCCGCCCCACCTGTCCCAGCTCCTCTTCCGCCTCGTCGGCGATGGCGCTGCGGGCCGAGAGGAGGCGGATCGCGGGGTTATTCGCGGGGTTGGGGAAGGCGGAGGCGGGGAGAGACGTTGGCATGTCTGGAGAGTCGTGTGTGGAGGGATGGGCGTGTGTGGAGGACGAGAGTGTCGTGGAGGTTGTGAGGGTCGGATCGAGTGGGGAGCGTGACGAGGGCGAGTAGTGCGGGTTCGGTTGCACGGCGCCTAGGGTGTTGAGGCGCGCTGCTAGGGCTGGGTCGCGGGCGTCTGGGTCGTGAGGAGGCGATGGTGGTGGTTGGGATTGAGGTTGTGCTGCGTTTGGGGGAGAGAATGTTAGTTTGGGTAGGGAAGAGGAATTGAGTTAGAAGAATTGGAATTTGTCCGTGGAGACTACGTACCTTGCGGTGATGCAGATTCGGCGGCTTGCGAAGGAGGAGGAGGAGCCGGCGCGCGCGCTCTCGTGGCAGCTGGTGGAGGTCGAGATGGGTATTTGCGGACGGTAGAGCCCGCCGCTCTGGCGCCCTTCGATCCTGCCGATCCCATTGCTTGCTGTTCTTTTTACAGCGGTGGGGTCGAGATATGGTATCAAGGATTGATGTTTTGTGGAGGTAGAAAACAGGAGACGTATGGTGTGAAGTGTGCTACGTATGTGTGTAGTAATTGATGTATGTAGATCCCTCAATTGAACCTTCGGATAAAAGTACGTCAGTTACATTTACGTTGAGCACAGACATGGACCCTGCTGGGGACTCGGGATATATCACGTGTCGACCAACGTCAACTTCCTTGGAACATTCGAAATCTCAAGTCCATACACATATGTAGGTACACATATTCTTATGTGAAGAGAATAAGTTTGTTCTTAAAAGGCTCTGTGGCTGGAGAAGATAGCCATATAGATGTACCTATGTAGGTATGCAACAAAGCTTCCAGGCTGGGAGAATGACGCTGTGCTCTAGTAACAGTTGATTGTGACGGCAAGCAAAGCGGAGAAGTCAATTTCATGAACTAATTAAAAATATACTATTCAGCTGATAAAAACATGAGATGTAACGTACCATTACACTTCTTCAACATCGAGAATTTCCGCCCCGTGCGCCAATTGTGATCCAGTCCCACCGTGGGTAATTAAAAAGCGATATCGAAAATAAGTACAGCAGAATATTAAAGATGCAAAGGAAAGGGGGAAAACAAAAGAAAGCCTCACAAATACAACCCACTAAATCCAAAGAAGCCACCTAACAATGTTCCAAAAGAAGCCCAAGACTCTCCCAAATGCACCAAACACGGTCACCGTGAGCCACGCAAACCACATGAAGCTGAGCAACATCCACTCCACCATGGTCCAGCCAACTCTTCGCACCCACCGCATCCGCCGCCTCCGCATCCTCAGCATCCGATCAATTTCATCTGTGACTTGCTTGACAGTGAGGGGTGCCGTGCTGTTCACATCGCTTGTGATGGTGACTGCTTCATCGCCACTGTTTCGAACGCGCGGGAAGAGGTCGGATTCAACCTGCGCTGTCAATGTTGAAATCAATGAAGTGAGTTCCTTAACTGTATTGTCGCGAAATGTCGTGGCCGATGTGTAGAGGGAGGACGTAGAGTTTTCAAAATCGTTGAGCAGCAGTCGGGACGCCAGGACGTGTTCTTCTCTACGAGGTACAGCGTACAATTCTGCATTTGCGGTTTCAGCGGCTCGCTTGAGGTATGCTGGCGGTTCGCTCCGCACTTCTGATACCTTTCGCGCAATCTCTCTTGCTTTGACCCCAGAGCAGAGGAACAACGCGCGGACGCGAGCAATTTCTGCTGCTGTGACTACACTGGTGATTTTGCTGCGATGAAGGTCGTCTTTGTTCTCGTCCGTGATACTCCAGTGGCGTTTGCCATCTAAAGTTGGCCGAGAGGAAGACCGTTTCTCGTCGCTGTTGGCTAAAGCAGTGACTGGAAGACCACCTCGACCGACACCACCCGGGTGAGCTAGTATTTTATTGATGCGATCTTGGTCAGTTCGCTGTGAGTCTTTGGAGGATATTTTGCTTAGGTCCATGCGAGGAGGAGCAAGCCGGTCAAACCGAGATGACCGACTGGTTGCGCGCTCTCGCGCTTGACGACTGACGTGATCAGAAAGATCAGAATAGTCTTCATCTTGCTCCTCGAGATTGTTTTGCTGGGATGAGCGGAAGGAAGGAAGCTCGAGATGGTAGTGGTTATTTTTCTTCGAGGGTATACTGCCAGTAGTGTCTGCCGACTTGGTACGCTTCGCTGCGTCATCATCAGAATCCGTGTCAGGAGCTGTGTTATCCTCTGACGCGGAATCTGTATCGTATTCTCCGGGCGGTCGGTCTTTACGGAAGATAAACTCCTGGACTTTGGAGCCTTCGTGTTTGACTCCTTTCAAGAAACGAGTGACGGCAGAATGAGGCTCTTTAGGCTCCTTCGGTTCCTTTCGAGATTCCTTGGTGGGACTTTGCAGACTGCTTACACTGTCATTTTTGCGGTGAGCTAGAAGATTTATCACTGCTCCAGGTGCTGCCCATATAGCGGCTCCAATGCCGTTTCCTTCATCTGTCTCGTCATTGCCTGCTCGAGAAGTTGCCCTCTTTTCCAGGCCATTCACCTCTAGTTCATGATTGTGATCGTTCTCATGACGGTGCTTGCTGTTCTCATCCGAGCGAAACAAGTCTAACTTGCTCTTCTTAGTCTTATTTTTCAGAGACCCTGCCCGGCTAACGGAAGGTGAAACATTCCCATCAACAAATGGGAACTGTTTCTGGTGAAGAGGTGTATTAGGGGCAGTATTGTCAAAAGAAGATCTCGATTCCTTGATTGATTCTGTCGCATCATGGACACGAGAGCGATTCGTTGGAGGTAGTCTCAACCCCAGATCAAGATCCAGTCGACTAGCATCCGTAGAACGCCCGGGAACTTCCAAAGAGTTGCGCACGGAATGATTATGGTCGGCCTGTTCTCTTCCCCATTTGTCAGGAGTATCAGGAGTAAAAATGAGGGGCGTTTTTGTCTCTGCTTGAGTTTCTTGCGCTTCTTTTTCGAGCAACTCCTTCATTCTCAGTTCAAGTGGTCCAGTATCTCTGCTATTATCCACCACCTTGTGAAGTTTGCGTGGTCGCCGCCATTTGTTGGTGTCGGAGTCGGAGTCGGATGAGTCTGTATGGGCACCTGTGTGCACCTTGGAGATCATTCGGCTATGGCCCTTCGGTTTTGGGCTTTCTGCACGGAATGTCGGTAGCAAGCGCCTCTTGCGGACACGTTCACTAGTGGTCTCACTTTCGTCCCCAGTCCCTGCGTCAGTGGCTGCTCCAGCAATACCTTCGACCCAACTCTTTCTTCTCTTCTCTGAATATTCTTTGCTCGGCCGCGCTTGAAGGAATTCTTGCTTTTCCTGTTCCTTTGGAGGGAATATCTTGTTTCCATGACGATCTTCAATGAGAGTCTTGTTATCGTTACTCTCAAGCCACTGCGCATCTGCAAGAAGCTCCTCAGAAGTAAACATCCAGACCATCTGAGGTCTACTATGCTGACTGGGCGCACTCTGGTTTTGAGCGCCATCGTGAATACTGGGCAATATCACACCATCTTTTTTGCGATACTGGGGAGTTCTTGATTCTCTTTCTACCCTGTCTACCCACTCTCGAACATGGTCAACATTAGCGAACTCTTCGGGCATATGATCGAGGTTTTTCCTTTCGCGGGCTCGCAGTCTCCGGTTGCGCAGGAATTGCAGCGGATTGTATGGGCGGCCAAGACTGTAAACTTTACCTGCACCAGACGGCGTACGAGTAAGATGCACATGAGGGCTGCCTGGCACATTGTTCGCAGTGACAATGAAGTTTCCAGGCTCGCTGGCATCGGGCCTGAGTGGTGGAAGAAATTCCAATAGACGCAGATATTCGACCCTCAATTCGAAGAAAGCAAGAGCTTTGTCTCGACGAGCTAATAAAGCGGGCGATGGTTGACGGCCTTGAATGAGCAACATCCCACTCCGCTGGAGCGATGTAGACATGTGTCGGGCGGGCGAAGTCTTTCCACCAGGCGATATGTTTCTCGATGTTCTTCGTTGCTCGTTCAAATACTGTCTCAAGCTTCCACCAGTTCCCTGGCTGTGAAGGCTTCCATCCATGCCCGGTATTGATGATACGCGCGGCTGCGGGATGAGCAATTGGCCCGAGGCCAGATTCCGTCTCCGACTCTCGCTCAGGTTCAAAGCCATATGCACAATCTGATTTGGGTCGATGGCTGCATGCGTTGTAGGAGGCGCAGGGGTAGGCTTAGGGCTCATATCGCGCACGTTAGAATCTATACCATGCGGGCTTCTTCTCTTTGCTACGTGAACGTTGTCGTTCGCATTAGCCCGCATATTTGGCGAAGGTGTCCGATGACGTGCAGCCGTGGTCGTACGGTCGGTTGTGTCGATTTGACGCGACAGAGGCGACGAGGCATGTTCTGCCGAATGTCCTGTATAATGGTGATCTTTCTCTTGGGTGCGACTGTGACGTGAACCGCGCTTCCCCTTTTTATCAGCGAGGTGTGCCTTGTCGTTGCGCAGACTGCTGCCGAATGACGAATCGAGCAGGAACCCGCCTGACTTCCGATGTCGTTCTCTACGGCGCGCGAAATCCCGCTCCTCTATTGCCTCTACTGACAAGGTACTTGCTGGACTATGCGGTTGGAGCATGTCCTGACGGCTCGCATCGCTGCGTCTTTGTGAGAAGACGGGGCGTTGCGCTGAACTCCCTTCCCCATTGTGCCGGTCTACGCCTGGATATCCGGAGGCGAGAGTATGAGAGGAGGCCGCTGAAGGACCCGAGGAGACTGATCGTCGCCCCTCAGTAGAGGGAATCGACATCGTATATAGATATCGGGCGTTCGGTATCGTCACCTCCGTCGGTGAGGGGGTCGCATGGTTTCGCAACCCGCGGTCGACGGGGTAGAACGGCGGGGGAGGGGTAGGTTCGTTGAGGCTTCCCTAGTGCTGAAGAGTGCAACCGGGAAAGAAAGGAAAGGAAAGGAAAGGTATAAAGAGGTGATAGCTTGAGATTCGGATACGGATGTTTGGATCGTCGAGGTGGAGCATCGCAAACATCCCTGTCGCTAAACGTCAACGTCCCGTGCGACTATTTCATGTACATATGTCCGACTCCGCACCACATCCTTGTTCATTCAGAAATACCACGACTCGATACGACTCACAGTGATTATTTAAGAATTCGCTGTTCCGCTGTTCAAGCAAGATATCATCTTAGATTGCAGGGATGAAATAGAATTGATCATATATAGTGTCAGAAGAAAACACAATTAGCTACTCCAGGCGCCAGACATAGCCGTTATGGGCTTACTCCCAATATATATATACGCAAAACTCCCGCCAGTGCTATTGTAAAAAAAAAGAAGTCCAACAGCCTTCTTGCTGTACCCTGAATGCAAACTATGGCAACAGCCAATGCATATTGAACGGAATTGAAAAAAGAAAAGAAGATTCCTAAACCCTCCCCTTCGGGATGGGGAATTAACAAGAAATATCAAGTCCTCTATTTTTAGAACGGTTGTCCCGTAGTTCCTTGGGCGTGCGGAGGCGGCACTGGTCCAGAAGCAGCCGGGGACGGAGAATCGTGTCGTGCTCCTGTAATGTCACCCGTAGGAGCACGATGTACTGGAGCATTGCTAAGGCTGGCTGGCGGTGGTGGTGTCGGAGTTGGAGTGATCCCAGAAGGCGGATAGTAGCCAGTATCGGCCTTCACGGGATCATATGCCGCTGGTGCAGTTCGTGGATGCCTTTGTTGCAATTCGTAGTTTTCCTCGTCCTCTGAAGATGAATAATCATAATTATCCTGCCGTCGCGGGTTGCTGAACGGATTTGAGCTGGGAACCTGGCTCCTGTACCCAGTTACTTGCTGGGAATACGTCGAGTCCATCGTATCACTTGGTTGCAAATTGAACGGTGCCTCCTGTTGCCGTCGGCGTTGCGACTGACTGATCTGCTCCCGGAAGACATTGGTACCGCCATTTGCTCCCGAAGCCGTAGCTTGCGGTGCGAATCCAGTAGCTTCTCCTCGCTCAACATCGGGCAGCGCGCTTCTCAGCGGCTCCACGTCTTCACCGAGGTCCATGCGGGCTGGAGGTGGGGAGGGTCCACGACCCCAACTACGGATAGGGTAGGCTCGGCCTTTGCGCCAGGTCTCTGAGATTGGTGGGAAATATTGTCGGTAGGCGCCCCATGCTACAAGGATACCTAGAAGGCTCCCAAAAAGTACGTCGAAGGGATGGTGGCGGGCATCCATGATACGACTGCCAGCAACGAGCGACGCGGCAATTATGGGGATGATAACGACGACGGCTTTCCAAACCTCGCCCTTCGAGTCGAGGATGTGCAACTTGGCGGATAGGTAGAGGGAGAGGTAAAACAGGCCCGCAAAACTCACTACGTATGTCAGCATGATATTATTCTCCACCCATAGTTATCAACATACCACTGCTGTGGGCCGAAGGGAAGCTCTTGAACCCATCTTGCAGAGTGTATTTGACCGTTTGAGTACACAGGTCGATTGTTGCCATTTCAAATTCCTTCTCCTTGAGCGCATTTTTCTTTGTTTCGTCCACCTTGCATCTACTTTCAATGAGCTAAAATTGGGCGGCACGGGTTACTGGATTGTATTCATACCGAGAGATAAGGTCAGGACGGGGCTTGCCGATGGCATTTTTCAGAGATCCTGCACTCTCAGTCAGTTCCGTGTGACATTTTCACTCTGCAGAAAAACATACCGGTGATTGAGAAGGCAGCGCAGACAGCCAAAAACAAGCCGAGCAGTCCGCAGTTCAATTCCCACAGTCTGTCCTTGAACCTGTATCGGCCTGTCAAGCGCTTCACTCCTGTCCTAGCCGCGGGCATAGATGTTGTGTGAGAAAACAAGCCGTCAATGATCATAGTGTAGACGATGATGATGACCATGGGGCCGCCAATGCCGATGATGCCGGCCATGCCGACAGTAACGCGCTCCTTCTCGGCATAAGGGTAGTGGAGAGTGTAGTTGTCCAAGGAAAACGGCTGGTGGAAAGGTTCGATTTTGTCGATGACGACGAAGAAGGCACAGAGGCCACTAGGGTTGACACGGGTCAGTCATGATGGAGTAGGGAAGGAGGTCGTGTGCTGTGTGGCGGGTTGCGGGAGGGGCCAGTTGGGGAGGCCTTACAGGATAATGAGATAATCGCTGATGTAGGAAAAGATGACCCTCTTGGATAAACGCTTCTTGGAAAAGGGCAGGCGCTCAGGGAGCTTCGGGGTCCTCCACTCGTCCATGTCGTGCAAATACGGACCAAGGGTCTACCACATTCGCTACGGTACCGAAGAAGCAAGACGAACAGGAGAAGGAAGAGTATATGGTATGTGGTTTTGAAAGGGCGGCTCTCGATTGGGGTCTGGTTTTGACTACAGCTGCGCGGAGCCGTCGGAGGATCGTAGGAGGGTTGTAGACGACGAGGTAACGGGCCAGAGGCTATGTAGTACGTAGGTAGGGTGAGGCGGTGGATTGCGAGGGGGCAAGGCTAAGCTAACAAGCACTGTTACGAATCAGAAGCTCTCACGGAGAGGAGCGCGCGCAAACGGCGAACAGAGGATATGGGGGAGCAGCGGCGCAACTAAAAAGTAAGAGTGCAAAGAAAATTTGGGGGGCCACTCCCATCAGCAACCTCGCGCGAAGGGATAGAAGGAAGAAAGCAGGAGGCTGAGCATAGCACTGGCAGCAAGTGAGTGAGCAGCATCGGCTCTGGGCATAGCTTGGCTTTTGAACATCTTCATTAGGATTAGTACAAAGGTAAATATCTCGAGGGCCCACCCATGCAGGTGTACTGTAGCATTGTTGCTATGATCAGCATCTTTTTTAACGCCCGAAAAAGGAATCCATGCGAATCGCGAATAGGCAAATGCCTGCAGCTCGTATCGGGGTCCAACATCGTCATGCTCGTACACAAGTCCCCAAGGCAGTAACCACACACGTGCAGCTTTGAAGATGGACTCAACGTGCGAGATATACATATGTAGATCGTTGCGTACGTAACTGTCTTGGCCAGCATGTTGTGCCTGGCATAAATTCAAGCCAGTGCTATCCATTAGCGCCCGCCTGGCTCCAAAAAATCTCTTTGCTCCATGGAGTCCAATTCAAGATGGACCTTACTCAATTAGGCACTAGGTATTTTTATCCTCTCCACGCTATGCTACGCCACACCGCACCGCACCAGCCACAGTTATCTCAGATTTCCTCCGAAGTTCTGACAAACCCAACGCTGCCTTGATTGAGCCAATCACGTACCTAGATACCCACTCTAATCCTACACATCCTGTGACTCTTGCTGACCTTTTTTCTCCCCTCTTCCAATCATTCTCGTACATTTACTCCTAATCCATGACCACCACGCTTCTGCATCGCATATTACATCCCGGGGCCTTCCCTACTTCCCCTTCCCCTTCCATTTTGGCTCTGGGTCTCTGCGCCGCATCCTTCAGCGCCCTCCTCGTCTGGACATCTATTAAAGCTTCCTTCGACTCAGATACACCCAGCACCATCCCTAGTCCTGCAACGTCCCAGATCCCATTGCTCTCCGAGGACCAGATCAAGAGACTCCCCTACCCTCCAAATGCTCTTCCGGGATCGCGGGACGTAGATAGTCCTTACGGCCCAACGCGCATCTACGAATGGGGGCCCGAGAATGGCCCTCGGATCTTACTCATTCATGGCATCTCCACGCCAAGCATTGCCTTGACGGATCTGGCGCACGGCTTGGTAGCGGAAGGAAACAGAGTTTTGCTTTTTGATCTCTTCGGTCGCGGGTACTCATCTGCGCCTTCCTCCAAGGCTCATCGATATGACTCTGCCTTATACATGTCGCAGATTTTACTGTGTATCCAGTCGTCTCCAGTGCCATGGTCCTCCTTCACCGTCATCGGTTACTCCCTTGGTGGCGCCATCGCTGCTGACTTCACTTCTTACTTCCCTAACCTTGTCGAGGGCCTCGTGTTGGTCGCTTCCGGTGGGTTGATTCGAACAAAGCACATTAGCTGGAAGTCCAGAATTTTGTACTCTACAGCTGGGCTTCTCCCGGAATTCTTGATCGAAAGGCTAGTGACAAGGAGGTTATGGACCGGCCCTCAAACGGCACGAACCATTGAGCCTGAGCCAGACCTTTCGGCTGCATCTTCCAACCCTGACGGGGCGAGGACTGGCGGGCTGAGGAACCGTGCTGTGTACCAGTCGAGCCAGCTTAGCCTTCTCCCCGGAAATGACCAAAGTACTGTAGCGAATGTTGTAGACTGGCAGATCCTGCATCACAGAGGGTTCGTTCCAGCCTTCATATCGAGCATTCGGTATGCCCCTGTTCACAGTCAACACCACCGATGGAGAATTTTGGCGGAGAATATAAGCGCAAAAGCCGGGAAGCTCAAAGAAGTCTGGTTGGTGCTAGGCGAGACGGATTCCATCATCATCGCCGATGAAATGGTGGAAGATACAAAAGCCATATTTGGAGACAACCTCAAACTCAAAATCCTCAAGGGTGCTGGTCATGAAGTCGCCATTGACAGTGCCAGCGAGATTGTCGAGATAATCAAAACATTACAGTGAAAACATATTGCCACAAAAAGCGGCGTAGTACTAGTCACTTCTCTGTGAATCTAAGGGCCATATATATGCGATACATATCAAGGTGAACAAATCTGGGACTTTGATGTCCTGCTGACGCACTTCAGCTTGGATCTTACTGACGTTGTACCTCCAACTCGAGTGAAAATTAATCTATAATATGTAACGATGAAGAACTAAAAATGCAGCCCCATGAGGTAAGCTACCACAGCTTCGTATCCAAAGCAGGACTCCCATCTATTTACATGATTACTTAGGATTTGATAAACTCGGTGTCCGGGTGAAGACCATCGGGGATCTCCAGAGCTGAAGTGTACACGGACTCCGCCTGTTTGCTTCCCCATGTGCTAACAACAACGGGAGCGACCTTCCTTCCGGCATACTCCAAAGCAGTGTTTGGTACGGGCCAAGGGACTGAGGTGTTCTTGTTGTTGAGTTTTCCAGCGTACGAGACATTGAAAAACATCTCATTGAAGGGAACCTTTCCTGCCCAGGATCGCAGCTTGTCGCCAGTCTTTTCGGAAACAAGCTTAAAGACGTTGGCGCCCACATCCCAGCGGCCAAGTGTATCAAGATCCCAGTTAGCCTGGACCGTGGAGATTTCTGAAAAATGGTTATAGTACGTGTTATCCTCGGTGCCTACTTTGTGTTTAGGGACTGCGTCACCCAGGAGGATAGCGACGACGCGGTTCTGTTGGGTATATGTGTGGTTCTCATCGAAAGTGAGCAGGACCAACGTGTTTTTCATGAACTTGGGATTGTTCAGAAGCGGTTCAAGGAAGTTGCGCGACCAAGTTCCAGCTACCGTTACCGTGCTATCGTGCCCTGCATAACTTAGTTTTCATGATGCTTGACTACGAGGGGATTACCAACTCACCATCGCTCGTCATGTTGGGCGTAATGAACATCCATTGCGGAAGCGCATCCGCTTCGAGGTCCTCGTAGAAGGAAGTCAAGTTCTTGATTTTGGAAAGACGGTCCGATGAGTCTGCGACAGAGTCGTACAGAACGGCGGGGTTATGCTTGCGAACATAGTCGTTGGCGCCCGTCTGCTGATTCCTATAATCGAATCCCTGGAAGCCAGTGTATGGCATATCTTCTTGGTACTCGCCCCAGCTGATGCCTTTTGCCTCCAACAGGTCGACGATGGTTGACACATTGCTCGGGATATTGATCATGTCATCATGGTTGACGCCGTAGTAATCGCCCGAGATAGAAGCCGCATAGTTGGGCATGGAAGGGTGAGTCACAGCGTTGTAGTTGGACAAAGAAACGCCTTTCTTTGCGAGCCACGACAAACTCGGGTCGCCGCGAGCAAGATCGTAGTCGGTGTTTTCGAGCCATATGACGGCAAATCTGTCGAATGCTTTTCCCTTCACCCACTCGCATTCCTTCTTTTCGCCGTTGACGGCCGCACTCAAGGCGAGCACCGAAAGCGAGAGAAAGGGCGTAGAACGCATTTTGGCACCGTCGTCTTCTTCTTCTCTACAGTCGGAGGATGTGGGGAAGAGCGCAAAGGGTAGAATGACAAGACAAGACAAGACACAGACAAGCACAAGAATCAGCGGGAGAGGCACGGATAAGCATTTTCTTGTCATAATTAGTTCACGCAGGGTGCCAGGGCTGGGGCTGAGGCAATCTCTTCTCGGAAATTCCACGGCCGATCAATAGCTAGCGAATGCACACGTTCCTCTTAATTTACTCTAATCGAGTTGACATTGGTTGCGTGCATCCATGAGTGGCGGCTGTACTTTATTATTTTAGGCAGGTTGGGTGGTTGCGTGAACTCCGGGGAGCCCAGGGGTCTAGGCTCGCGACCAATGGCAGTGCACTTAATAGACATGTGCCTCAACCACGTACGCCGATGACCCGCAGACCAAAATCTCCTTTTCCTCCTCCGTGGACTGCGTGTCTGCTACTCGTGACGGACTGGCCCACTAACTATGTAGGCCGCATCTACGGCAGTTGACAGTTACGTACATATGCATTCCGTTTCTCAAGCCTTCAACCCTTCTAGCTTCCAGATCTAGCACGTGTCCGCGCAGAGCATCGTCGTAAACCACCGCATCCAAATATGCGGATATGGCTCCTCAAGAGGTATTTGCGCTGAGCGAGAGAAACAATCATGCTCATCAAAAGGAGGAAAGCGTCGGGCTACTGAAAAACGACGAGCATCGCAACCATGAAGAGGAACATGACGATGACGACCTAGTGGACTGGCAGCTCGACCGCCCATCCGCGCCACCAAAGTCGCGAAGACGATACTGGTTCCAGATTCTCGTCATCGCCGTTCCAGTCGCATGGCTGGCTGGATTCATCGTCCATACGTTTCTCATCCCACGTGAAAGTGGAATACAGAATGATGCAACGGCCAAGCTCCGCGCAGAGCAAGACTACATCTTGGACCCGGAATGGAAATATGATGCTAGACCCACAACACGAGAGTATCACTGGACCATCGCCGAGCACGAACTGAATCCTGACGGCGTTTATCGTCCCATGACATTGATCGATGCCACGTTTCCCGGTCCGCTCATCGAATGCAACGAGGGCGACGAGATTGTTGTCCATGTACACAATGAAGCTACGAATGCGACTTCCATCCACTGGCACGGCTTATTTCAGAATGGAACCAACTTCATGGATGGTACGGTGGGGATCACTCAGTGTCCAATTGCGCCAGGCCATTCCTTTACCTACCGCTTCAACGTTTCTGGGCAAAGTGGCACATACTGGTACCATAGCCACATGTCCATGCAGGCGTCAGATGGACTCGTCGGACCTATCGTGATTCATGCCAGAGGCGACGAGAGAAAAGATCTTCAAAAGGTGCCGTACGTCGAGGACAGGGTTGTACTTGTGTCGGATCACTACTACGACTTGTCTTCATCCCTAGTCGTCCAATATCTCCAGCCAGGAAATGAGAACGATGAGCCAGTTCCACAAGCTGCAGTAATCAATGGCCGCGGTATGCGCAACTGTTCCGATCTTCCAAACTGGAAGTGTTCTTCGTCCGGCATCTCGAATGCACTATTCGACCTCTCACCCAACCACAACACGCGCCTTCGCTTCATCAATGTGGGCGCATTCGCGGAATTCCAGATCCAACTCGATGAACACGAGGTCCAACTCACCGAAGTCGACGGCGTAGACGTACATCCCCAGTCGATCCACCGACTAAACATCAACCCAGCCCAACGCTACAGCATCATTGTAACACCACCCTCCGACAACAAGGGACTATACTGGATGCGAGCCCGCATGATCACCCACTGCTTCGCCTACGAAGAGCCCGAACTACAAGAAGAAGTTCGTGCCATCATCCGCTACGGCAACCCTTCCTCAAAGTCAGATACCACAGAAGAACCCCAAAGCAAAGACTGGCCCGAAGTCATCGAAGTTGAGTGCAGGGACCTCAACACCAGCACCCTCTCCCCCGTACTCGCCGTCCCCGCCCCACCCCAAGCCGACGACCTCATCTACCTACGATCCAGCTTCCAAATCCGCGACTGGCGCCTCAGCCGTGGATTCCTCAACGATAGTTCCTACCGCGCCAACCTCTCCCACCCAACCCTCTCCACCTTCATCTCTGGCGTGCAGCAAAAATCCCAACAGCACCTGTACTCACTGTCCACCCCTTACGGCCTAAACACCTACCTCTACAACTCTTCTTCCCTCGTCTACCAAACAACCGGAATCCGCACGATCGACATCCTGCTTCAGAACTTCGACGATGGGAACCACCCATTCCACCTCCACGGCCACACCTTCTTCGTCCTGGCCTCGGGTCACGGGTACCCACCTGCTCCCGACAAACTACGCGAGAGTCTCGACCTGACGAACCCGCTGCGTCGCGATACCGCGAGCTTGGAGGCGTATGGGTGGATTCTGATTCGGTTTGTGGCGGATAATCCTGGCGCGTGGGCGTTTCATTGCCACATCGGGTGGCATAACGAGGCGGGGTTGGCTATGGTTTTCTTGACGGGGTCGGACGTTTTGGCGAAATCGGAAGTCCCGAAGGAGGTGGAGGGGTTGTGTGGGATTGAGGGACGGGAGAAGGGCAAGGCGCCGGCGGATGAGACGTGGGTTGGGAGTTGGGATTGATCTTGGATGGGATGTTTAATTGACTAAGAGTCCCACCCCTGCCCCCTTCAACCCGCGATTGGAATGATATACGGTGGTCTCGTGCGCCTTATCTGGGTACCACACCATTTCAAGAATCTCAAGCGCTCCTCCCTTGCGCTTTCAGCAAGACGAAAGACGGCGATAATTCGCGACAAGTGGAAATTCAGAGAACATCAAGTCTCAAGCTCTCCTCACTCCAAACCGCCATCAATACCTAGACCCTACACACGAAAGGAGCGGAGCAGAGAAACGTCCAAACTCCATAATATCCAGGACTATGTCCCAAAAAAAGGAATCCCCAACCCAACAGTCCCAAAGTTGTACCCTGCATATAGGACGACTACGAGGCCCCGGTTGCGGAATCCAGTGAGAGTCTGAAGAACGTTCAACGTCGCACGCACTCGCGCTTGCCACGCACACAGATGTGTAAATCACATGTAGAGATATATACCTCCTGTCTCATCAATAGATATCATATGTAGTGGTGATTTAACAACTCACGATTTCTACACATACTTCAAATCAATAAAACCAGATGTTTGAATTATGTCGCTTCCTCGTCATCATTGCTCAGACCTTCCCTACATTTTTTTTTCTGTCTTCGTGGTATTTGTTTTCTAGAGTAGTGCTAATGCATATTTTTCAAAATCTACATGTAATTTACAGGCCCACGTGACCAAAAGGCTCGCCCAGGTTGATATACATACATAAGTTTCAAAATAGATATTTGGTTCTTTCCTCTTCACGCCCTATAAACGAATGGTGTCTTTTTGTAATCTTCATAAGTGTTTACTATGTCATCTGTAATGCTGACATTTCTTGATGTGAAACACAATTACCGGTACACACAGTGCGTAGCACTGCGATAGTTGACATGTAACCTTATCAGCGACTTGTTCTCAACACCGACACCACCACACAGCGATGCGAAGCCCTAATTCATCCCCGAAATTATCGCCCCAATCTTTGCCATCGATATGGCCACTTATTCTGACTGTCCTTCTCATATATCTGGCTCAAGCGCTTTACACGCTCCCCATCAACCGCGTTATCGAGTTCCGGCTATGCCAAGAACATTATTCACGATTAGACCCATCGCTCGTTTTGGACGACGGTTCTGTCCCGGAGAAATTATGCAAGATTGATGATGTGCAGAGGAAGCTGGCATGGCTGCAAGGAGTTATGGAAACTACGCAAGTAGTGGGCGGTACGAAAATTCTACGAAGAAGACAGGTGGTGTTGATAGGTAGCTGCATAGATGAAACTGATGCTCTGCGCTGCAGATTTTCTCATGACTATCCCATTCAGCTTCGTCGCGGAGAAGTTTGGGGTCAGAATTGTGCTGTGGTGCAATTTGGTGCCTCGTGTGTTCCTATCAGTTTGGGCACTTGTTGTCGGTTCGTCTGATATCTGTGTGAAGTCTGCACGCTTGGAGAATCAAAGACTGACATGACACTGCGAATCAGGAAATTTCTCCAATCTGTTTCCTACCAAAGCCATCCTCGCCGGACCATTTCTCTCCGTGCTAGGTGGCGAATGCGTGTTCCAATCAACCATATTCACATTGACCTCAGCGTTGACGCGTGAATATGTCGAACGGTCTGTTCTCCATCTACCTCATCTTGCTCCAATGACCCTAACACCAAATAAAGCGCGTCGCACTTCTCCTACATTAGTTCCGTATCTTATGTCGTTAACTTCATCGGGCCCACACTCGCCTCGGTCACAATGAGCTACAACCTCTGGTGCCCTTTCTTCCTCAACCTTGCTCTCCTCCTGTGCGCCATACCAGTCATAGGAGCCATTCCGCACCACAAGACCCCAGGTACTTTAACCAGTGTCACAGCTCCCGGCCATCCGCGAGACTCCTTGGCCGACGACGAAGCCGGACCGCTTCTTGAAGGCCAGAACGTGACCGAGTATAATCCACACAGATACGCAAATGCCTTTGAAGCAACGCGTAACAACATCCTTCGCACCTCGACTCAAACCATCAAAAAACTCATCCAACTCATCGTCGGCCGTCGAAACTTCCAGGTCCTTCTGTGTTCATTTTTCCTTACTGCGCTCGCGAGTTCGGATACGAAGCTCTTGGTGCAGTATATCTCCAAGCGGTACGAGTGGACGTTTGCACAGGTGAGCACTCCCTACTACACCCCATACAAAACCCACCCATCGACCTCCCCCCGATTTCAAAAGGGATGAGAATGTAACAACGTGGTATAGGCAGGCTACATGCTTTCAGCAAAAGCCATCGTCAACTTCACCCTCCTCGCCATCATAGTCCCCCGCATGATCCGCAGATCCATGGCTACATCAAACTCACACCCTCATAACCGTCTTTCTTCACCTTCCCCTCCATCCTCCTCCTCCTCAGAGATACGAATCAACTACCTAGGTGCTCAAGCCAGTATCATAATCTCCATCATCGGTGTGTTCTTCGTAGCGCTAGCTTTTAAATTCTGGATGCTCTTGACAGGTAACCTCCCCTCCTCTACACACACAAGCACCCCTCCCCTTCTCCACAACCCCCTAAAATCCTATTTATGAGAACCATCTAACAAAAACCCCACACAACGGGAACGTGAGTAACAGCCCTCATAATCTACGCCCTCGGTTCCGCACTCCCCGTCTTCACAATGTCCCTCGTCAAATCGCCGCTCATTGCCCTACCCTTCTCCTCCTCCTCCTCCACCACCTCGCCCTCCGACGCAACCTCCGACATCCAAGACTTCAGCATCGTCATGTTGACCAAGACACTGGGCTCGCTTGTTGGCGCACCGCTCATGGCTGCACTGTGGGTCGCTGCCATGAGAATCGGTGGTGCTGGCTTGGGACTGCCGTATTTGGTTTCCGGGGTGAGTTTTTTTATTCGTTCTTTTCTGTTTATTTGGGCTGAGACTGACACGGTTACGATGCGAGTATAGTGTATTTATGCGTGTGCGGCTTGCGTGGTTGGTAGGCTTAGGTTTTGAGCGGAAGAGCCTCCTTCTTTGCGTCTGTTATGTTCGGGCTCTGATACTTTCCGCAATTGTTCACTTCAATAAATCAAACACAATCTGACCGGAAAGGTATACCTTCACGAGTCGTACAGGCATAAAACCACCAGAATACCTACAAGCCATTTCCCATCCAAACTCTACTCACCAATAACCTTGAACACAAACACATCCAACTACGACTACCGCACACTCATCACCCTTCGCCCTCGAACACCCACATACCCAGCTTCCCCCTAAGACAAATACTACATGCAACCACCACGCCCACCCTCTGCCAAGTCCCTTTCCAGCGCAAGCTAATGCAGGAATCCCATCCCCAAAACCCAATGAGCTCGCAAGAAAACCAAGATACACCTACTACACCGTCATGCCTTGGAAATCAAAAAGAAGAAAACCCCGAGTTCGGTAAAAACAACGAGGGGAGGAGTCATTCGATCTTCCTGCGGGAGAGAGGCACAAATCAAGCAAAAAAAGTATCTAGACTTGTTTTTGTACCTGCGCGCGCGCGCCGGGGGGATTTTTTTTCGCACTAAAGCATGTAGGTATGTATGTATGTGTGTTGCATATGTACTGTACTGTACGTAGATCGCTACATGTCTCCGACCGAGTTAGGTACCTATGTATGATCGAAGGAATGAAGGGCTCCGTCCTTCGTATGCATCTACCTTTTCTTTCCTTAACACACCGTCATATCTTTACACACACAGATCTACACCAGATAACGCCACCCATCATCCTTTGAAAAAAGAAAGATGGTGTATCCCGATACGCCTACACACGACGCAGGAAAGGAGGGGGGCAGGGGGGCGAGTACATACATACATATCTACAGCCAAGTACCTACCTACCATACCGCCCAGTAACCACGTACCTCCCCCTCCCCCCTCCCCTGTCCCTGCATCATCGCATCGCATCGCATCGCTTCCTTCCCTCCTTCCACAAAAGAAAAACGCCACACAATCCACATCCCTACATTAACCTAAAAAGCCATCGTAATAATAGCTAGGTACCTATGTCGTATACCAGCCACACACACTTAGACACACCCCCCTTGCCTCATCGGCTCGCTACGAGCGTGCCAACGCATCAATCACCCTCCACCATCTTTGATTTTTTTGAAATCAGGTAACCTGTGTGTGGTGGTTTTGCATTTACACCCCCTGTTGAATGTCTGTTTTGGGGAGTAGGGGAAAGGAAGAAGATGGATGAAGCGTGATATATGTGTGTGAGTAGTCAGTCAGATTGCGCCGCGAGTGGATGAAGTAGCAGTCAGTTCCCAATTAGAGGAGCGAAGTCCGCTCCTAGGAAAGGTGTGGGAACTTGATTATGTGTGTGTGTGTGTATGTCTGTTGGTTTTATTTGGGATGTTTGCGCCGCGCGCGAGCGAGGGGGAGGGGTGTTGGGGGCCGGCAATTGGAATCCTTGTTCAAGGAGGTGTGTGGTGCGGTTGTGGATGGATGGATGGATGGATGGATGGATGGAAGGGGGAGGCGTGTGTGTGGTGGTGTGTTTTGGCTGTGCTGTGCCACACATTGGTGGTTACTATTGTACGAGAGATAGAGAGAGAGAGGCTGGAGCGAGTGAGTGTCCAGAACGATATTAGTGACTAGAGTAGATGAATGGGTGGGAAAAAGGAATATGTTGGGGTGGGATGGTAAGGGAAAAAGAAAATATATGGAGGGACGGAGATTTGGTGTTGATGTCGCTAGTAATGAATCAATCAATCACGTTGCTATGCAATGTAATAGTGTTTTTTGATGAAGCAAAGGGATGATAACATGGGCACCGAGGCGTGCATGTGAAAACCTCGCTGAAGTTGTATGCTTTTTTTTTTTCAACAGACTATGTACTAGCAAGTACATGTACATACACTGGTGATTGCTTGTAGCCAAACAGTACGTCCCTTTCTTCCAGTCCATCATTTCAAGTCCGTAGAAGCCTCAATCTGCAATCCGTATGTGCAACCTCAACTCCAGAACAACACCTACCCAAACGAAAGAAAAAACCAGGCACGTCATGTCTTCTGATTCACGTTCCACATCTTGATTTTTCAATCAAGCCTTTTCCTCACCGATAACCCTCCACACTGTGGCATATTCCTATCCGTTTTCCCATTCTCCAGCCCAATTCCACACCCACAAACCGCCATGACCCTCCCTCTAGCAAAGCAAACCCCAACTCACCGTCCCCCCTCCCCAACAACGCCCTCACAAAACCCCACCCCATTCACACCAACACACCTCGCCCACTCCCAATCACGCCAACACCTCTCCACCCCACCCTCCCTCCTAACACACGCCTCCCTAACCGCCCTGCGTCCGTCCCACCTGGCAGCCGCCCAAGCCCCAACTACACACCCGATCAACAACACTGCTACAACGATGGCCAACGCGAGCACATGTGCTTTGGACTTCCTCCACCGCGTCCGCAGACCTTCAGTGCATGTACGACAGCAACGGCGGCGGCGGCGTGAGGAGGTAGGGTCCGGGTACGTGTCGTAGTAGGAGGTACGCCATGCGATGGCGTCGAGGATGTCGAAGGACTGGATGGAGGTTGTAGGGGAGGGTGGGGAGGCGAGGGAGGAGCGGCGGGGTGGGGGGTTGGTTAGGACGTTGGAGGAGGTGAGGGTGTGGTCGTTCTCCGGGAAGAGTAGGTTGTTGGTTAGGAGGGTTGGCGAGGGGTGCGTGTCGGTGTAGGGCGACAGCGGGGTGTAGGATGCTGTGGGTGTTGTGCTGAGGTGGATAGGACCCTGTTGGGGGGATGGTGGTTAGTGAGGGTGTGTGTGTGTGTGTGTGTGTGTGTGTGTGTATTATTGTGTGGGCGTTGCTGGGTAGGATTCGTTATGTGAAGCTTGGTGGTTTTGTGGAGGATGGAGTGAGGCGCTTACTGGTGCCATGATGATGCGAGTAATTATGATCGATAGGTGTAGATGCTCTCTGGTTATGGGAAAGAGAGGCACTAAGCGGAGAAAGCCTTGGAGTTTAAAAGAGTGAACTGCTCACCGCATGGACGTGACGTGAAACCCCACATGCGGTGGGCGAGTCTCGTCCATCTTGCGGCGTGCGTTGTATAATGCCATGGGAGGGTTCACCCATGTCTAATGTTTCTACTCGCCATCTTCTGGGCCAAAGAGACGCCATGAAAAGCCCCTGGCCTATGAAACAATTCACATATCATCAGCAATCGGCATCCTGAAACACTCAGCAAAAAGGGGGTTTTCATGCGGCAAGTCGGAGATCGGGGGTAGACATCGTTCCTATTTTTATGGGGTTTTTATACTAACTATTTTATATTCGTGTGAGGGACACCTCTCGACCCCGATGTCGATGACAATCTGATTTTGAGCAAACTGCAACTCATGTCCATTTTTTTCCTTTACCGCGAAATATAATGCATCCGCACTGATACCTGCAACGAAGTAGTGCCTCTGGGTTCTAATACCCCTCGCACCCAACCGCAGAGCAAAGGAAACCAAAGGAAAGAAAAAGGTATAGAAGAACAAAAAGGGTATCTCTGCTCGCTTAAGCAAATGACCGGTAGGGCGAGTGAGACTTGGGTGTGCAGTCGATGCCATGCAAATGGCTTCTCCCGCGTTCAATTTGTGCCTAGGACATTGATTAACCCTCTTTCAAATTCCAGCTATGCCACAATTAGAGATCCATATTAGGTGGATAGCCAATCCAGCAAAAAAGCTGGCGATGAAAGACGATGAACCACTTAGACCGTCTACATCTCCATTGACCAGACAACCGTTGGTATTTTTTTGGTGTCGGCCCATAACAAAAGAAATCACGAAAACAAGGAATCTTTGATATCGCAGGTGATATGAAAAACAGGAAGAAGAAAAATTTGCAATTCCGAGAGAAACGACCACGTTTATGACGCTGGTACATGGGATTTTGGGTGCAACTAGATGTTCCAAGTTCCATCTAATTGGATCAAGGGTAGAGCTTTGACAAGCATATTAAGTTTGACAACGGCGACAACGGTATCCCCTCTAAGGTGGAGAATTTAGTACTGTGCAGGCTGTACATAGGCTCCGTTGTAGTACTGAGCCTGATGCACATTAGCGGGATGGTCCGGAGTCGGTGTTGTAGGATAGGCATGGCTGGTTGGTTGAGATTTGGGCACAGTGCCATATGCAAATTGCTCGTTTTCCGGTGTGATGGGAGGGGTGAGGCATCCATGTTGTACAACAGCGGCGCCGTACTGGGACTTCTGTGGGGTGTGAGGTCCATAGGTGTCCACGAAAGGTTTGGCACGCTCATCCACGACCACAGTGACAGGAGGCGTGGGAGGAGCAGCAGCTCGCCGGGCGATTTGTGCTTGACGCTGAAGGAATTCATCAACAGTGGTGGAGACATTGGACAGGTGCATCGACGAGTATTTGCGAGAAAGGACCTGGGAGGGTTGGTACAAGTGGTTGGACAGACCCATGACCGTTTGGGCGTCGTATGCGCCGGCCCATTCGGAAGTGCTCTGTTGGTTACGTGACAATATACACCTTGCAAGAGCAAGAGCAGACTTTGCAAGAACAGACGGTTTGGTAGACACAAATTCCTTGTGGAAGAGGGCAATCTCGGCAATATACAAAGTCATGTGCTCGACCTCAGGATCGTATGGAACATCAGAGAGAGCCATTTGTAGAAAACCATCGATGGTCGGGTGTCCAATGATCCAATTCAAGGTCTGCAGCACATGCCACTCCATCTGGGTGAACATCTCGTCGTCATAGAGAGAACAGCACATGGACTTGAGCTCTCGGACAGTAGGCACTCGATCTTTCTTATCACCATACTTGGCAGCAATGAGGAGAGCAGCACAGCCGACCAGTTGATAATGGCGCTTGTACACAACACGGCGGGAGCAGTAGCGGTCCAGAAGGTTGACAGCCAAGAAGAGGGTTTCAGGGAGCAGTTGGAATGCAGCGTGAGCTTCAACGAGGAAGTCGAGGAGATAGGGGCGCATGAACCATTGGATCTCGGTTTGAATGTCAATTGAGTTCACATCGGGTAGGGTTTGATTCTAGTTACGATTAGCTCCCGTCATATCAGAGGACAGATTGGTACCCACCTCCATATACTCCATGTGGGCCAAGACATCGTCTTGGTACTCGTCGGCAGTCAATCGTGACAAGTCCTCTGCAATGGCTCGCTGTTGCATACGCGCAATTGCCCTCGCACGTTCCCTCGCCTCTGCCCTAGCAGCATAGATTCCGTCATCTTGAGACTCGACAAAATAGGAGTCGCACTGTCCGTAGCGAGGTTGTGTTTGTTGTGGGTAGGCCATGGTGATGAAGTTGGTCGAAAGAGTGGATGTCAATTCTCCGGGATAGACTGTATGTATTGGTGGTGTATAGACCGTATTAGAGAGCGATAGCCGTAAAAGCGACAAAGTTGAATGATTGTAATTAGTTGGGTATAATTAAAAAGAGAGAATGAGGCTTGAGGGTATTCTCTACGAAAAAGCAAAACCTGGTAATAGATTGTCAGAACCAGCATCTCATCATCTGATCAATGCACATACCTTGAATTAGATGATTAGGTGAAAGAGTGGACGGGGATTCCAGAAGGAAGAGACCGAGAGAGAGATTTAAGAAAGGTTGAGAAGATCGAGCGCCCTTGCGAGTTGCATTCAGGAACCGAGTGGAATGGCGTGTTCTATTGTCCTGGATGGCGAGTGCCGCAAAGGGAGGACTCGTAAATGGCAGAGCACGAGTTAACGAGTCCGCAGAGTTGAGTAGGGGTCGCCAAGAACAGCCGAGGAATGCCTCTGATACCAGATCTGGCAAACGCGAATCTAAAGCAAGGATGATCAGTTCCTGGTCAGAGACAAGAGATAGGAATACACCACTCACATTGGGTGCGGCCTTTCGGTTGATGGAAAGGTCGAACGGAGGAAAACCGAATCGTGTCTACAACTACGAGATACTAGAAAGGGGTATGGTCAGCTCAATGTGCACTTGCAACCTATGCGAGATGTGCGGGTGAAAATGCAATTATCCTGAGAAACTAGGTGTGGCGGTATGGTTGGAATGAAGACCAATTTCGTAGGAGACCCGTGAAATATGTAAAAGTCCTGGTATCAATCGTTTATGATGAAAGGTGTCTGGGCCCGGGCGTAGGACATGGGTATTGCTCCCTGCCATCTTTCATTCAGGACGAATTCAACTTCGCCATCGATTCCCCGATGTGATGTGAAGGTGAGGGGGAGAGTTTATGTGAAGTTGGCCGAGGCCGACACCAGCATGAAAAATCGAATGGCTGCCTTGGGTTCGTGAGAGGCAGGTACGGCGGACGATTAGGTCATGCGCGGTGTGCAATTCCGGCAGTCGTGTGTGGTGCGGTATGGTATGCAGCGAATCTGGAACCTCGACCCCGGACCACCCTGGTGTCTCTCACCCAATATCACGCCGTGCCCTGCGTGCACTGCCAAACCTGCAAAACAGTCTTCTCTTCCATTCGACACCGGCCTTTCCGTACCGCTCTTTGCAACCAGCTGTCATTTGCATCCCGGGGTGTTTGGCTCTGGTGGAGGTGTTTTCGGTGTACCGGTCCAACGATGGTGGATTCCCATTCCGGATATGAAGAAAGGGGATACGGGCTTCACCACACATGCACCGAAAAGCGCAATGGAGGGTATTCGGGAGGCTCCAGGAGAGAAAGATGGAGGGAAAGGGCAGGTAAGGGATTGGGGATGGAGATGGGGGGGGATATGCTTACCTATTGCAACAGGATGTATTGCACAGTATGTACACAGTTGGGAGAAACACGAGCGGGGGAGGAGGAAGAGGAGGAAGTCGGGTTGATGAAGAGGGGAAACGAGAGCAGGATGGCTCAACGTTTGAAGGCGGAGAAGCGAGTGTGAACGGAGCAGGCTTGTACAGGAGGATGGAACTGTACAGAGCGTGGATCTGTTCTGGAGGGACGGCTGGTTTGGATGGGACCGAGACCGAGGAGCAGGCGGGGAGAGTTTATGGCAGAGACAGGAAGCGACAGTCAGCACTTACTCCATCAATTCCAGGCAAAACTCTAGTGCTCCAACCGTGGTGGGGGGGAGGGCGGGTTGAGAGAAGAAGAGGGAGAGGTTGTGGACACAAGAGGAGGAGAGAGAGAGTGAGAGGACGAGGACAAGTCAAAAGTGAAGACGAGCTGGGTTTGAGACGAGGGTAGGGCCAGGAGGGGCTAGCGTGAGGCAGGCATTAGCGGTGGAGCACTCGCAGAGGAGTGCAGTGGTGAGCAGCGCAGCATAGCATGGCATGGCATGGCATGGACCAAGAGCGAGGCAAGGCAAGGCCAGTCGGTTGCAAGGTTGGTGGTCCAAGGAAGAGACAGACACGAAGAGGCGCTAGCAGCCAGGCAACGCAGACGGGCAGGCGGTCGATTGGCAGCCAACCCAGCACGCCCGCAGAGCCCGCAGCCTCCCCCGGCAAGGAACTCCTTAGACGGCCCCCAGCCAATGGATCCGAATGGCGTCCGCTGTTTGTTCATCTAGCAGCTCGCGCGCGACCACCGTGAATTGAATCCATGAAATCCATGAATCCATGATCCCATCCATCCTAATTCCCAATACGCGTTCAAGGCCCGTCCGACGCCAGCAGCCCAATGCTCCCTTCTCCACGGCTCCTATCTGCTGCACCGCACCGCACCGCACCGCATTGCGTCTGCATTTTGCACCCCTTTCCCCTCGCTCCATAGGCTCCATCGGCTGTACCGCCGCACCAACAAACGAGAAAGATAGGGGGCTGGAAGATCAATCATCACTATCGACCAGTGAATGCCAACGATGGGTGTAATACGGTAAACTGACTACAGCTGGTGCGGGTAGTAAGGACCTGCTGGCTAGCCAGCCACAACCACCAAACATCCCTCCCCCATCGTGATCCGCTATGTACTTAGGTAGGTATGCCAGTGAATGGAAACATTCGCATGCCCAACAATTGTTCCATCTCATCTCCCGCCCTGTACACTGTACTTATTCGTTACAGTCGTGGATGGTTAGTTACCTATTAATAATTGCCGGTCCCCGTTTCGTATGCTTGGGTGTACCATGCGATCCACTGGTACTGGTACCACGCCTGTTTCTGTTTTTTTGCGTCCCGCAGCAGCCAGCTCTTCACGGGGCGCGCGGGCACGGGCGCGGGCACAGGGCCATAGGTAATGAATGAAGCAAAGCCTTTTCTCCTGCTGCTGCTAGCTGGCTTTTAGCTGCTACAGTGCTGCACATATGCGCATTAGCTATGGATCGTGACCGTCATGCTACAGTACGGTATACAAGATTCACTAACGTCACGTCCCACGGAGCCATTCGTGTGCCACAGGCGGCTGGATATCCATCAATCTGCCTCTTTGTTTGTTCAAAAGCCAGCGTGTTGGCATGCCTCGTCATTCCATTCATTTGCCCGAATGAATCAGCTCGCTCCGCCTAACCCGACTAATGGCCTCCCAACTGCTGCTCCGGTGAGCCTGCCCCGCCAAGCGTCTTCCTCTTTCAGGCGGTCCCATGGCCCTCCCATGGTTCCCCTGGCCGGCTCCTTCGCCAACTTAACCCCATCGCGTTCAGGAGTCGCGACGCCGGAACATCATCATGTCATCTCTTCGTTGCCCTCTCGCGGCGAGTGAGCCGATTCCTGTGCGCTGATGATTATTACTGTACTGTGCAGCCCGCCGCCTTTCCTGCCCCTTTGAGCCCCGCGGCATCATGTACATAACCTTACCTACCTACTACTCATCATCTCGTCACCAAAGCACCACGACTCACACCCGCCCGCCCATGCTGTAATACCCCACACGGCAGGCCTCACGTAAGTACTTTGTACTGTGCTGTATCGGTCCTCGGTCCGCCATGTTGGCTGGGTGAATGATGGATGGGGCCAGTGGACAGGAGGGTCCGCCGCCCAACAGTCCACGACAAACTAAGTTGGGACAATCAATGTTAATCACACTGTTGCTTCTGCATGCCTGATGCTCTAAAAGAAACCCGAGTCTGCCAGCATCCACGGCAGCCGGTGTAATATTTTGTACTGTGGGCACCACCCCCTTACGTCGTCAGAAGCCAGACATGGGCTTACGGGATGCTCTGAGTGGTCATCTCACTGCATACGGGTCTGCAAATTGCCAATTCCACAATGCTCCGTACCATCAAATATGGCACTGAATCTGCAAACCGTCCGCCCGCGTGTGCGTAGCGCTACCCTTTGGGCAAGTCCACCGCCGTTGACCGCCAACCCGACCACCGTCTCCTTTACTTAGTCAGCTAGCTGGTAGGCTCTCTTCCAGGAAGAATAGCTAGCACTGCACTCTACGCGTCTGGACGCGGTCGCCGAAGTCTATTTCAGGGCTGCCGTTCCGCTGCATGCATCATTGCCACATTTGACAGCGCTTTGACATGGTGCAAGCACTCCTTCTGCCGAGCACAAGTCACATATCGGAAACATTTGACAAGTGCATTGAAACACGCAACCATCGTCTACACTTGCGTAGTACGCTCTCTTTCCAGTGTTTCGCCCCCTCTCACCCGGTCACAGCTAGATGGAAAGAAAGGAGCAAGGGACGGTGATGGGAAGCAAATGTTGAATGGGTATACAGATGGACAAAAAGCAAGACTGGCAGAGAAGGCGTAATCCGTCTTGCTTCCGAGGGGGAGCATGTGATTGGCCCTCGGGTGCGGGTAATCACCCAAGTTTCCGGTATCGAGTTAGCGCGATCTGCATTTCATCGTGGGAACATCCAACCTTGCCGTGGAAAAGAAAGAAAAAAGAGAGAAAAGGGCGCCGTCACCAACGCCGCTAGGCCTTCAAACATGCATTGATTACGACCGAAACTAACATCAATAACTCCTGTCCCGCCCATTCGCCCAATGCATCCCAGCCCGCTCGACATGATGTATGAGATGATGCCCAGCCACTCCGCCGTGTCTCGTGTGAATGAATCCATCAATCAATCCATCTGCCTATTCCATCCATCCATCGCGAACGCCACGCGCACCCACGCGACACGCGATGAAACCCACTTGGCCTTGACTATTTTTGCTCCGCTGTGCCGTGGCTCCCATGTCCGCTGACGAAACTGATCCATAATTGCGGCAGCTGTCTGCAAGTGGACCCGTACATGCGACTGTCCTTGCCTTCTGCTGCTGCTTTTTTACAAATTTTCAACATCATGCGGAGCTCTCAATACTTTGTCAGTGTCGGTATGACAAACCTCAAAGGCTGTCATGGCAACCACGGCAGTAGATGGGGGTTCTGTGATACCTGTGAGGGGATCCCTTCCTAGCGTTTGATCGCTTAAGTACGGTCGCGTGTGCACAGCATATGTCTTACTCCATCCACAGCAAACTTGTGTCTGCGCATTCGCCGTTGCGGCGCCGTTCAAGCATGTCACAGCATCAGCGGATGAGACTATCGACCCTGCCACCCAATTTTTTTCTTCTTCTTGCTGGCAGGCTGCCGTCAGCTCCCAACGCTTTCGTAAATGATCCGCACTCAGCCCCTAGACAACTGCGAGAGATTCGTCTCCTGTCTCAGCATCGGTTGTACGCAGTATTGGTTGTCCATGATCCGAGCTTCATAATCACTCCATGCACATTGCACACCAAGGTGGGGCGATTCCTCGGACCGCCCATCCTCCAACAATTGCCTCGACGCGAATCCTCAAGCTTACTGCGGTAAGTAAGAAGCGATGAACGCGCGAAAAGCGCGCGTCCATCCAGCATGCGTGTTCGTCATGTCTCGGTGAGAGACGTGTCGAAACGAAAAGCTCTGATATAAAGTTACAGAAAGGACCGACCGACCCGTCCATATCCCCACAACGGCCGCACCACTCGCCGTCGTACGTCCGTAGCTCGTTTGATCAAATCATGACATCAGGGTGAGACGGTGGGCTGCATTTTCAATTGAACTACGTTGTTGCTGGACCGGGCCTGAAAACGCGAGCAGTTTTTACTTTTTCAACCGCTCGGAATCACATCTCGGCGCGTTCGTTGCCTACGCAACACCAATGCCTCAGCCAAATGTCCCGAGGTCACCAGCAAGGGCCCATCTCACATGTCCACAATTTTTTCGGATCCACTGAAACCCTAAAAAACCGATATTCACGTAGGTTCGCAACTATGGTTCGGTAGCTGGACTAGGCACACGTTTTCGGCACAGTAGCTCGTGATCACCTCACGATCCACGATACCCTTCCTGTTGTTATCTATTACTGAGAAGCTCGTCCATCGTGTTTGAACAACAGATCTTACATCATCTTAATTGGCTTGAGTGTGAGCATCATTATCGAACAGGCAAGCCTAACGTAGGGAACTTGGATTCGTGTCCCGCCAGACAAGACCACAAGGAGCCGGCACAACCAAGCGAAGATAATGCCAATGCCGAGGAGCATCATATCACAATGTCAATAGCCGAATATCGTTCTTTGCAGCGACTGTTACTAAATTGTGAACTCATCTTTTTCAATCAAATATTACTTGTATACTCGAGATCCACTGTATCTCATGCACATACGGTACAAGTCTGCAACGGCAAACCGTTTTCCAGAACTGTCTTCAATCTTGCGGCGAGTCATGTAACTGTGCTTTTTCTTTGCAAATTTTACCGGCGGTAATTGGCACTCCATTTCTGAACCATCATCTCACTTCAGATGGCTCTGTACGCACCGCAACCACCTGTTGTATGTATTTATCTGTAGAGTTGCAGATACTGTTATTTACTCGCTGACATTGCGACATCGCTTTGCATACGGTTTTTGAGGGCAGAAATCGCTAAATTCGAATAATTCTCCCAGCGAATAGATTCCCTTTTGCAATTGAAACGTTTGTAGGATCAAAACAGGATGTGTAATGGCGATAGCTATCTTTTTCAACACTCTTCTCGGTTGTTGAGGCTGTCCAGAACTTCAGATGTTGTTGTCTCGAATGATCTATTCCTATAGAAGTATAGCGTCCACAGCGGACCCACTAAAAAAGTTGCGAAATCTTGGCGAGCAGCATCTCGAAGTTTTCGAGATACGAATGAATGTTTCTCTACATGCCAGAGCACTTTATCCACCATGGATATCCACCGCTCTCGCTTCGTCCCCTTCCCCCCCTCGGCAATCAATGCGCTCGCATTTTCGCATGAACCCCGCGACGGCGAAAGAGACCTGGAATGTCTACGACTTGCGATTGGACGTGCGAACGGCAACATTGAGATATGGAACCCCGCCGACGGTGAATGGTTGCAAGAGCGCGTGTTTTACGGAGGCAAAGATCGCAGTGTAGAGGGTCTTGCTTGGACCCAGGAAGCCGACGTGAAGGACAAGCGAGGCGTGAAAGTACCCGGAAGACTGAGGCTGTTCAGCATAGGATATTCGAGCAGCGTCACGGAATGGGACCTTAGCACTGGACTACCCGCCCGTAATTCCAATGGAAATCACAGCGAGGTGTGGTGCTTTGCTGCACAGCCCGCTATCCAGAACGACCAGGCCCCTCAGAAGTTGATTGCAGGTTGTGCAGATGGCACCTTAGTCTTACTGTCTACAGCAGACAACGACCTGCAGTTTGAAAAGTTTGTTGCGCGCTCTACCACAAAGAAGGCTCGTGCATTGAGCGTCACTTTCAAAGATCGCAAGATTGCATTGGCCGGCTTTGCGGATAGCACGATAAGAGTTTACGATACGCGCAATGGCTATGTGATTCGGAACATCTCCCTAGGCAACCTTGGACCTGGCGGACCAAGAGAGACACTGGTCTGGAAAGTCAAGTGTCTGGCGAATGGTGACTTCGTGTCGGGCGACTCCAACGGAGACATATGCATATATGATGGCAAGAACTACAGCCAGACCCAGCGGATATCAGGTCACGAAGCTGATGTGCTCGATCTCGCCGTCTCCCGCGACGGAAGCATGATTTTCAGTGGAGGCATGGACCGCCGTACATGTCTTTACACTTCAAGCAGCAAAACTGGAGCAGGGAAATGGGTCAAGGTCTCGCATCAGCGGTACCACGATCACGATGTAAAGGCCATGGCGACATATGACGGAACGAAACTCAGCATTTTAGTCTCGGGAGGTAAGATATCCTACAACGATCCTCATTATCTCACGTTCACCCTAACTTCGTCCCAGGTATCGACACTCGACCGATTGTCCTGCCCGTACGCTCCTTTGGCAAAGAACTCAGTCGTGGGCTTCCATCTCTACCGCACTCCCCTCCACTCGTCAGCGCGCCTGAAGCGCGGCTTGTGGTTAGCTGGTGGAACTCGGAGATACGGATATGGCGAGTTAAGAATCAGGATGACGGAACCGAAAAACCAAAGGTAGTTGCTCGCCTCGCCCTCCAAGGTGACGAGAACATATCATCCGTGGCTATGAGTAAGGACGGCGGTCTGTTGGCAGTTGCAACATCCAGGGAAGTGAAGTTATTTCAACTTGTCCAAACCAAAGCAGAGGGCAGCTTCAATCTACGGATCCGTAAGATAGAGGCACATTTGGCAGATGGCGCGAGGTTGGTACGGTTGACGCCGGATGGCAAGTGGCTAGCCTTCATTACGGCAGCAAATGCCGTCTTTCTGTCTCGCATCATTCGAACAGAGGATCTCACCGAACGACCACGAGCCCTGCCCAAGTTGATCCGTCTTCAGCGACTGCAACGGGATCTAGAGGCAAACCCTCTGGATAGCGCATCTGGACCGTACTCTCGCAGCATATCACACGCAGAATTCTCGGATGACGGGTCAGTGTTTGCTGTAGCTGATTTAGCCGGCTACATTGATACGTGGGTCACTCAAGGACACGAAGATCCCACAGCTCTCGAAGTCGACATCAACGATGCATCCAGCTCCAACAACGATGCAGATGCAGATGACGACGACGCCGACGACGACTCTGATGACGAAGACTCGCGGCCTGAAAAAGTCATCTTCTTGGGGCAGCGATGGGTACGCAACCCCTCGGCACATCTATTGCCCCGTCTCGACTCCAAACCAGTCCTCCTCTCCTTCCAGCCCAACCCCACTGACCTTCAACGACCCGAGCCAAACGGCAATCCCGCCGTGCACCCCACCAGAAACAACCCACACCCCCACTCTCACGACATACCAGACACCGAACACCGCCTGCTCGTCGTATCCGCCAACAACCAGCTAAACCTCTTCGACGTCCTCGCCGGCCGACTATCGGAATGGTCAAGACGAAACCCCCCCTCCAGCTACCCCACCACATACCGTCTGCTCAAGTCTCCGACAAAAGGCTGCCTATGGGATACCCACGAACACCAGCGTCTGTGGCTTTATGGCGAGTCATGGCTGTTCATGTTCGACCTTTCCCACGACCTGCCCATCCCCGATTCGTTGGACGAGAGCGAACAACAGGCATCCAAGTCGTCAAAGAAACGCAAACGAGACCGCGAAAACAAGGGCACCAGCGGCGCGGGCGACGTCATCCCCGACACCGACATACCCATCACCAAGATGCGGAAATTCCAAAACAGCGATCATGTCAAGGGCGGGGAAATCACGTCTCGCAGTAATCGGGCGACTACTGCTGGTGGCGCTGTATCTGATGTTGACGACGACGAAGAGCAGGCTACCTTGACCGCCCTGCGGAGAGCTGACACTACTACCTCGACGAACGGCGCGGTGGCGAAGGCCGGAAGCATTAACGGCACTTCGACAATCAAGAGCGAGGACGCCGCCGCCGAGGGAGAAGACGAAGAGTCCAATCTAGCCGTCGCCGTGAAAGACGGGCAAGGCAAACGGAGTCAAGAGCACTGGTGGTATACGCTGAAGTACAGACCGATCCTCGGCGTGGTGCCTCTCGGTGGTGGGGCAGGGAGAGGGAGCGCAGGCGAAGGCGAGGGCGAGGGCGAGGGCGAAGGTGAAGGTGCGGAGAATGAACCGGAACCGCTCGAAGTCATGCTCGTGGAGAGACCGGCTTGGGATTTGGATCTCCCGCCTCGGTTCGTGGGCGCGCATGAATAAGCTGGCGGTCGTGTTGTTTTGGTTTTTTCTTCGGTTTTGATTACACCGGTTAGCTGGGAGAGGGTGGGTTTACGTGCGGTGAGACAGAGGCAAAGCAGCAATGAAAGAAAAATGGTTCCAAAAAGTTAAATGGCCGTGGGGATGTATAACATCCATTCATCTATCACATCTGACCATCTCGCTGATGTTGTACATTATCTCTCGGATAGAAGATAAGATTCCAACCTCCCTGCATTTCTCTACGTCTCTGCTCTCATTCCTTCCCTGTTTTTCTTGTTGGATATGTGGGAAGGATAAAAGCTCATGTATATTTTTTTTTCTTTCTCCTTTCTGTTTTTTTGTCTGCATCTGCATAATGCATCTACATTCGCGTTTTCTTTTTTTTTTCCAATTCACACCCTTCCGGCATCTTAACCACGTACCTACAAAGAACCATCCACACACCATCTCCCTATCTCCCTATCCCTCTACATATATAACCCGTCGACCCTACCACAATGCATTCGCACCTATGTCCTCACTCTTCCCCAAAGCGAAAAACACACTCACACTCACACTTACACCGGACACTGCTACACGTCCCCCAAACCCCCTGTTCAGTCCAAAACTGTGTCGATCGATCGAGAGAAGTGCAATGCATTCATGAACCCGATCCATCCACCCATTCACTCACGATATCCACATATCCTCATTCTCCAAAACCCACCAGCCATCCTCCACTCCATTCCTCCCCTCCTCAGCCGCAATCTCATATCTCAGCAGCGGTACTTAACTCCATACTTCCATACAAAGCCAGCACCGGCACTGCCGTCTTCCATCCATCTGTTGAAAGCGGACTCTAGGTACCACGAGGACTCGTGCCATCTCCTCACGGAGTTACGCGAGTAAATACAGAACGACATGTCTTGACACCCACACATACTCAGTTGGCTGTATTTTCTAATCACGGGATATGTCAAGTTTAGACGCTCGCTGTACACGTACGTACTGTGACCTCGACGATGCTAGAACGAGATGAAAAATGCACCAACTACTACCCTTGATGTATCTGCCTCGTTTGCATGACGCTAAAGACTTACTTACACATGTATGCAAGAGCTACGCCGCGTTGGAGGTAAAATGAATGGATGGATACGTAAGCTGGGTCAATCCTACAACACGGCGTAGTTCTCACACGTGGGAGTTGATATTTCGTATATACGGGGGAAGGGGACAATGTGTGAGAAACGGGTGGGACGAAAGGATCCCCTTGAGAGAGAGAGAGGGGGGGGGGGGAGGGGGGTGATTGATGACGTGGGCATGGATAAGTGTTGGGAGAGGGGAGGGGAGTGGGGGATCGTGAACTTGCATATACAACATCAATTGATATCAAGATAAGATAGATTGAGGTTTGCTGCACAATTGTGACTATCGTACACGTACGTACGTATGTTTAGCTCGAGTAGCTATCTACCTACCCACGTGGATGCCCAGCCCTTTGAGACTAAAAACCTTGGAAAGAGGAAAGAGAAAGAGGGAAAAGGCGGTAAGGTACGTAAGTAGGTAGGTAGGTAAGAAGCATGATGCGTCCTCATCAGAGGGATATACCTACCTTAAACAGTAGTCCGTGTGACCTCCGTATCCTTTTTTCTTCTTACCTCTTGCCACATTGATCTTCACAACCTACCCTTGCCACAGGTAATTGGTCAGCTTCGGCGGAGAATAGTTTTGTCGATTATCTCACATTCACATTTCGAATGGAGTATTTTTCTGGAATGAGGGGTCCGTGTACGTGAGTGTCGTGACTGAGAAAAAAATTCAACAGAGGATGGGTGCGTGTGTACACGCGTCCGTTGGGCGATTTTCGGCTCCGTTGCCACCCGTACCTCTGCGATGGGAGTGGATTGCATGAGGCGTCCCATCAGGCGTCAATCTACGCGTGCGCAGGCGTTCGTGTAAATGTAGCTTCTTGCGTGTGTGAGTTTTTTGCTTTCCATCTTTTTGTGATGGTGCGGGGCGGATTGTTAGTAGTGGTACCTGATCATTTGTCTGAGATGACGAGTTCTAGATTGAGTATGGGTTTGCGTGTTGCGTGTCGTGTGTAAGTTTAGTGTGGACCAGGAAAACTTGCTTGCTCTTCTGTCAGCGCCTTTTTTGTTTGTTCCCAAATAGAAAAGAACCGTAGACAATGGATCTAGGCCTGCTGGCCCCTTGCATGCTCTACTGTTGGACCAGCTATTACGCTTTCGATAGTGACGGTTGGGGTCAGAGGTAGATGAAAGGGAAACGAAGACAAGAATAAAAGCATGGCATTTGGGTAGATTGGAGGCAATAATCAGGGAAAGAGTTTGTGGCTGTATGGGTATTAAGATTTGGTCAAAACTAGTTTCGAACAATTTGATACAAGCCTTTTTCGGAAAGAGAGGATAAATTCGCCACGGCTCTTGATGCGGTTAGTGGAGTACGTAAGTCGTGCAAACCAATGAGGACGCGCGGCCACGAGGACGAGCAAGCAACACCAGTACAGTGAACAGAAGAGGCCTGGCCCAAGGATCAAGTGTGCCCCGTTTGTAAGGTCTAGCGGGAGAGCCCTGGGGTGTGCCGTGCCAGGAACCATCAACCATCAAGAGGTTACCGGTTTCTAGGGTGGCAGATGCCAGAATGCTTGATAGTCGAGATAGTGTAAAGAGCGCCAAGAGGCGTGCAGATACTACAAAGGACCTACGTGTATTAGCATATATGATTTTGCACCTGTTGAGACGGTGGATTGGATCATGGACGGTCTAGATGGGTTGATAAGGATAAGAAAAAGACGAGGATGGGGAAAGCATCAGGAACGGGGCCGATGGACGGGAAGGAACAAGTATGGTTGGGCGGATGCGAGATGTGGATGTTTTTTGGTGGTGGTCTGGGAGAGAGGCAAGTATTGCGTAACAGAGTGACGATGGCGGGCGCGCGCGGCCTGCTCCCTTTGTAGTCATAGGACGGACACGACGACGACCTTGAATGATGACAGTGATGAGGCAGGCTGCTATGGTTACAGCGGGCGGTGCTTGCTGATGACGAAAACGAGGATGGCAGCATTTCACACACGGAGGCCTCAGGCCGTAGACAGCCAGCGAGAAACACAGCCAAACATGTCAGCGCACGGTTCGAAGGTCCATGTGATGGATCAATAAGGACAGTACGGTGTAATGAGTAGCACAGAGCGATACCAACGTTATGCTGGGCGTGAGAGATGGCAATGGGGCGCTGTGGAAAGTGGATGGGCGTCGTTAGCCAGGGGTGCCGCATTGGGCTTAGGCACACAGTCTCGCATCGCGGCGGGAAAATAGAACATGGGCTAGGCTAGGCGAGCCAATGAAAACAATTGCGGTCAGTGGTTTGCGTGTCGTCTCTACGGTGCTTGCGCGGCCTTTGGCGATGGCCCTCGACCTTCATCAGTGCCAGAGCACCACTTACAAGCTCACCCTCTCCTCTCCATCTCCTCCATTCCTGGCTGCACCTACCTATACCCGCTATACTGACCATCGTCGTCGCCGGGCCTTGCAACCCCCTTTCGGTCCAGCACTTTGTACATTTATTGTCGTGCTCTGCCCTTCGCGCCTCCCGTCTGGTGCGCTTCGTTCCTGCTGCTGCGCCCAAACGCATCATCAGGGCTGTGCACCCCATCCATCCCCGTCCACGAATAGGACCCTAGGGTCGCAGCCTGGGACGCTATTAACGATCTTCCGCGCCCTCCCCTCC
This sequence comes from Periconia sp. R9002, assembly GCA_023627715.1. Lineage (NCBI taxonomy): Eukaryota > Fungi > Ascomycota > Dothideomycetes > Pleosporales > Periconiaceae > Periconia > Periconia sp. R9002. Next base: position 800,192 of record JAMAHW010000004.1, on the reverse strand, counting down.
CCAACACCATCGCTGCTTTCCTCTCCTCCAACACCAAACACTCAACATCCGTCTCCCTCCACACATCCATCCCGTCTCGCTGCGACGACAGCGAGCACTGCGACAATGGAGCACTCGCAAGGCGCCAACGCCGCGCCCGCTGCCGACGTCGACACCGATCAGCTAGCCCAAGAGATGACGGAGCGCTTCCGTCAAGTCCTCAGCACCCGCCGCATGAATGAACTCACATTACGATCCGGCCAGTCGCGCCCTTCGTCGCCAGCACCGAGAGACTTTGGCACCCCGCAGCCTCCTCCCGTCCAGAATGCACCGCCATCGTACTCGTCGCTTCGTAACATCCCCTTGGTCCCGCAACCTCCACAGGATGCCCGCTCGCTACGTTTCAAGAACATGCTTACCTCGCTATCCAATATGCCACTGCGGTGGGAAAATCCCGGCCTCCTCGATGAAGCCCTTTGCGTAATCCCATTGGAACAGATCTATAACGAGGCCGAAGAGGAAAGCCAAATCCTCCAGGCCGAGGCCGAAAGTCTCGGGAAAAAGGCCGCTTGGGGCTACCAGGACTGTGTCATCCGTGCTCTCATGAGATGGTTCAGAAACTCCTTCTTCACATGGGTAAATAACCCGGCGTGCTCCCGATGCTTCTCGCCTACCATTGCCATGGGAATGGCTGCACCGCTCCCCGACGAGCAAGCCCGTGGCGCCAACCAGGTTGAACTGTACAAATGCTCAGTAGAACACTGCGGAGCGTATGAACGATATCCGCGATATAACGATGCGTTCGTGCTCCTGCAGACTCGCCGAGGCCGATGTGGCGAATGGGCCAACTGTTTCACCATGCTCTGCAGAGCCGTCGGATCAAGAGTGCGATGGGTATGGAACGCAGAGGACCACGTCTGGACAGAGGTCTATTCCGTCCATAGGAAACGATGGGTCCATGTCGACGTTTGTGAAGGCGCTTGGGACCGACCACGTCTTTACACAGAAGGTATGTCCACCTATCACTGATTTTACTTCTCATCGAACAAAGCTAACCAGCATCCATAGGCTGGAACAAGAAACTTTCTTACTGCATAGCATTCTCCGCGGATGGTGCTATGGACGTCACACGGAGATATATCCGTGATCCATCCAAATACAGCCTGGAGCGTAATCGTGCACCCGAAGCTGTTCTTCTGCACATCATGGATGAAATTCGAGCCATGCGACGAAGCAATATGTCAAAGCAGGACAAGTTCCGATTAGAAGGAGAGGACATGCGCGAGGACCGAGAGCTCCGTGGATATGTCATTTCCTCCATCGCCCAGCAAGTCAGCCAGATCAATGCAGAGGACATCGCCAACGGACGTACCTCTACTCCGCGATCTGACCCCGACACACCGAAAGCATTGGAAGGCAGGACCAGCGGCAATTCCCAGTGGATCCGCGCCCGAGGTGAGGGCGGACGAGGTACACCAGGCCAGCAGCAGGACCCCAACAACCAGCACCCGCATAACCAGCACCCGCGTTGAATGGGCTCCATCACTTAGGGAACGCTTTGATTCTTCATTCCGTACCCCTCACGTCTTCCTTTCTCACACAACCCGGGCCATTCGCATTGCCAACAATCCATGAGTTGTGCAACATTGCAGTGCATCCCGTAAACGGCCTCCCGAGGATCACATCACTTCTATGATACCCGCTTGGACCGAAAGATCGAATCCGCGACGATCGCGCTTGTACCATTAGTAACTGGGGACCAGCAAGACAGCAGCCTGTGCTCGCTACGGCGTTTTGGCGTACACATTAGTACCATCTACGACTAATGTCTACAAAACCACCTCTAGGTGATTTCTTTGAAATTTATCTGCAGCATTTTTGCAATGGAGAACGAGGCATGGGTCGCACTTTTTTAATGCTGCTTCTTATTCTCCCACTTTGAGAGCTCGCCTGCTCGATATTCTTTTGTCTTCTTCGCTTATACCACCTTTTGTTTTTTTGTGTATTTGTTCTACTACGACTTTTCTGTCATGGAGTCTCGAAGATTTTCTTCCATATGTCCTCGCAAGCCATAGATGATGGTTTATATTTCTTTTGTCACGAGCAAAGCATTTTTTGGGGCGGTTCATGGAAACACATGTATGCTGGGTCTGCACATGGCAAGGGCAAATGCTCTTTGGAAATTTTACGGGCGGTGGAGATACCCACGCAAGGACACACCAAAAAACGGGGTGGTGGCGCCATTGTGTTCAACATAGCGTAGCGCGGGAAAAAAATTCAGTACGAATCATCATGTTCATCATTCTGTCTTGCAATTCTCGAGTGGAAATCTGGGTGTACACCGCACACAAAGAGCTGAGACAGGTGCGAGGGTGGGGAACCGAAAAATCAAGTGTCATGTGGTTTATTGATGACCCTTCCCCCCCCCCTCCTCTGTCCTTTTCTTTGGTAGGGTGGGTTTTACCTGGTGTTGTGGAGAGATACCGTGGCTAGTTACCATGACGCGCGTCCTCTGCGGTTTGCGCAATCGGAACTCGACGCAATCGCGTCTCGGTACACGAAGTGCGTGCAAGATCTGCGAACAGGGAGGCGGCGTAGCTTTCGAATAGAACGAAGATCGGTAGAAAAACCGCGAATGCGAAATAAGTAAAACATCCACAAAAAAAAGATACCTATCTACATATGTAACTATCGACGATGGAGAGCGGCTATCGGCCTTTGACTTCTCCACCTTTATTTAACATTGATGCCCACAGCGCTGTTAGCAATCGCGACTTTGATGGGTACAGGTACCCACCTTATTTACCCCACAAAACTCGCTCTTTACCGGGTCCGGTATTGTATCTCTTCACCGCATCAGGTGTGCATTGACATCAATCATTTGATGGATGTACTGTGTCTTCACGTGACTGTTAAGATTAGGTAGGTACAATCTGACAGCGAACACCTCCTTACCTGTTTAAGTGACGCGATACGAGTGACAGGTGCAGGTGTGTAATCAAACGAACGAAAGAGATTGAGTATGCAGCTGTTGTACTTCCTTGCCTCGTACGTGAAAGAACCATACGTGTACATTGATATCTACATGTAGATTTTTCCTGGAATCAGGCAAGTAACATACTCCGGAGTCGCCGTCGAAGCACTGCTAGGTATCTGCCGCGTGTCTGCATGTGTGTTTGTGTTTGTGTTGGGTAGAGATGGGGAAAGCCAAGGTGTCTATCAAACATTTGAACGGACGTCTTTTTGTCGATCTTGATGTGGCGGGAGCGGCGTGGCGTGGCGGGTATCGGATTGATTGTATTAAAGGGGAAGGGAAGGAGGGGACCGAGGTCGGAGGGGATTTCTTCTTAAATTAGGGGGAAGTGGGGGAAGATAGGGGGATAAGTAGATGTGGTGTTTATTGTGGGTGTTGTTTGAATGTTATATGGAGGGGTGGATGGTGTGAGAGGTAGCACGTGATCAGGTGTGTTTGCATGCAGGTGGAGCGGGTTGGTTGATGGATGCCAGCACTTGATGTACATACAGATAGGGAATGATTGGTGGTGACAACGAAAGAGGGATTGACGAGGGAATCGAAGGTCCTTATTCCCGACTTTTCTCTGCATCAGCAGCGAGACAAGAAGGACCGTCCGAAACGTACACAGGTATTGCACATACGAACTTGGTGCATGGGGACAAAGAAAGTAGGTAGAATGTTGATTTATACTTCATCTGCTGCATGGATATCCGTTTTCCAAGTTTTTTTCCCCTCTTCTCCTTTCTTTGTGATAGATGACGTATGTATATGTGAGTTGATGGGATAAGATTGTTCAATTGTTGTTTTCTTTCCATTTCTCATTATCGCGCTAGCTCGGGTTTCTCTCTTTTTGGCAACCCTTTCCAGCGTTATGTTTGACCGTTTTCTTTTTTCAAGCAGCCATTAGAATACGAATTGGTTTGCCTTTTATTCCCTCGGAAATGGTAAAAGAGGAACGAAGGTATGTTGTCATTGTACAGATTTATCCATATACATACGTATGTATATGTACATGCGCGATTGGAAACAAGAATTCTGAACTTGACTCTTGAAGTGTGCGTCACAGGCAACTACACGCTCACCGACGCCTTTTGTTGTCCCCGACATCATCACGCAGGTACACGCAGAAGAGCACCAGTCACCGTGACGGGGATCCTTTTGCCTTCTCCGTTATCAAGCGATGGGTGGGTACTTTACCTGGGTCTGTTTTTCTGCTTGTCGCGTCCCGTGTCGGGTTGGGGGCCAATTTAAACGCGCTCCCTCGCTCGTACGTATGGGATTCCGAGAAATTGTTTTGCAGGCTCTTGGATCCTCCCCCGAGGGCACAGGCTTTATAGGAAGAAAAAATGATGGATTTGGATAATGCAGCTGTACAACCAAAAAAAAAGTTGGAAAATACCGGAAAAGGCAAACTGGAACATATCAGGCGCACTGCCACAAGAGGCTTGTACCGTGGCTTCTCGAACACACAGCGCCTCAGCCTCATCAGCCTTCTTTGTGCCCCCGTCAGAGTCGGCTAGACGGCAAGGGGCAAAGCGCGAGATCACAAAATCTCGTCCACTATTTTTAGTCGGTTGCCCCGCGCTTTTTGCTCCCTGGCTGACTCGCTTTGTCATCATCATCATCAACCCTACAGGGCAGGGTCTAGCGGGCCTACACGCTGTTCTGGTTTGGGACTAGCCTGAATGAGTTAGGGAAGGGTCGTGTTTCGACTTTCGACTGTTGACGGTTAGAAGCATAACATCTGGCATTGGCGTGGCGTTCCATATCTGGCTGGGCAAGGGATTTGTTGATGATGGATAGAGAGGCCATGGCATAATTCACGTTGGCTCGTGTGCTTGGCGCTTGCTTCCGGCCGTTAGGTGTTGACTCTGATGAGTGGGTAATCTGCGGAGAGTGTTTGATCCGAGGGAGATTTTTTTTGGCGCTGTCTTCAGCTCTGAGCTTGCTGATTTGGACAATAATCTGGTCCATTCAGGATGTATGGTGCGCCCGCGGTGGTTTCTGGATTTCGCGTGAGAAGTTGCGGCTGCTATTTCACGACGCCCGATGTAGGGATTGAAGACCAGGGGAAACAAAAGCTTAACGGCGAGGAATTGGGCATCATTGGAAGATAAACTGATGAATTCCGAGGGGGAACAAGTCATAGCATGCCAGCATAGTGATTAGAGTATCTTTTGCCCTACAGAGTGCTGTATGCTCTAACTTAGTACAGACTAGAGCTCACGTCCAAGGGAGCTCGCGCCATGCTGCCGGTTAAGGGTTGTGCATGTTCAGTCAACAAAAGGGTTCTCGTCGCGCGCGGATAGTCTCCTAGCCTGGTGAAGTCTCTCGTCAACTTGATGGCCGCATGTGATGTCACTTTGGCGATGAACGGATTGCCTCGTCCCGGCCCTGAAGCTGCAGCGATATACTTACTGTACAGTACATAGATAGATTGGAAGCCAAACGTGCTATGGGCTCAGCAGTCAGCAGCAGGGACTCGATGGAGAAGATGGAGGAGGCCTAACTGCAAGTGTCCAAGCCGGTTGAGGCTGGTGCTAAGGGAGCATGCGTGTGGTTCGCTAACCAAGTAGGCACGGATCACCTGGATCATGCCTGCCATGCTTGCCCTCAGCCCCCCTTAGCTTAGGGTCCACGGGTGACGGCCTTCAGCTCTACGCCCGGTGCTTGCATACATAAGTCTTGCTGTGTGCCGCCATTTAATTTCCCCTCTCATCGTTCAACCCACCGTTCCTCCATTCACTTGTTCTTTTCTTTCCTGTCGCCGTATCTAATCGCCCGACGCGACCACAACCTCACACATCACCGCAAATATGGGTAAACTGGGGAGATTTGCGGCCATCTTCATTCCTATGGGTCTGACCATAGCCTCGCTGGTCTGTCTGGCCCTCGTCGCTGTTGGACAGAACGACAAGGATATGTCTCTATCCAACGACCTGTATTTCTTCAAGGTGAGTTACCACTTTGTAGCCCCCATCCTCTCATCAGCTTCTAATTCGCTCCTCCACAGGCCGACACACACGAATTCAAGAGCAACCCCGACTTCAAGGTGGACAAACTTCCCAAGGGTGTACAGTTCAACAATGCCCTGTTCGACGCCTTCAAAGGTTCAGCCTCGAGCGGCAAGTTGGCCGATTTCTACAAGGTCGGAATTCGTGGCCACTGCGAGGGTAAGATTGAGAACGGCAAGGAAGTCGTGACCAGCTGCAGCAAACCCGTCAACTACTACTGGTTCAACCCCATTGAGGTCTGGCAACTCGGCGACACCACCGCCCAGAAGCTGTTCCCCGACGAGATGAAGAGCGCGTTGGATTCATACAGAAAGGTGGCCAAGTGGATGGTGACTGCATACGGTCTCGCACTCGCTACCACGGCTCTCGAGATCCTCATCGGAATCACTGCTCTCTTCAGCAGATGGGGCAGCCTTGCCACCACCGTCATCTCCTGCGTACGTGTTCCTCATTCTTCACCGCCATCTACCCATTGTATCTTTGAAACTAACAATCTAATAGTTCTCCTCCGGCTTTACCTTCGCCGCTGCCCTGACCATCACCCTCCTCTACTCCTCCCTCGTCGGCGTCTTCGAGACGGTCCTCAAGCCCTACAACATCAAAGCCAGCATGGGCAAGCAGATGCTCAGCACGCTGTGGCTCGCCGTTGCCTTCTCCCTTGGCTCCGGTCTCTTCTGGCTCTTCTCCGTCTGCTGCTGCTCCGGCAAGAGCGATAAGAAGAAGGTCAAGGTCGAGAAGACCCCCTACACCTACGAGCGTGTCGCCAGCCCTTACATGGGCGCCAGCGGAAACGCTCACCAGATGCACCCTATGCCCGCCCACCACGGCGGCTCGGGTCACAAATTCGAGCCGTACAGACACTAAGTGTGCTTGACGGGTCCTGCCTTGACTTGGAAAAGGGAAGCAGATTAGTGTGAGGGTAATCGTTAATGATTTGAACATCTTGGCTTTTGATTTTGGAAACAAGTGTGGAATGGCTATATCGATGATGAATGCTCCATACTCACGAATGATTCTTTGTAAATTTTTTGTTCTGCTCATCGATTTGTTTTTCTTGGGGCAAACTGCGAAATCCTTGTTTATTGTATACCATTTGCGTTTACGAGGGGTTTTTGAAGGACAAGGATGGGCGTCTTCTGGATTCGGTTTTCTTGGTTCGTCTATCCTGTTATGTCTCGGTCTCTCTTGGTGAAAGATTATGAGAGACTAGATCTGCGAAAGACCAGCTCACGATCGAGGAAGTGAGCGAGCGAAGAAAAAGCATATTGGAATGTTTAGCATCGAGGAGAGAAGAGGTCGTGTTTGCACACCCTCGCTTTCTCCCTTCGAAATCTTGAGAGAATACCATGAAATCGTGTTCTCCCTCACCATGCCTTTGCTCCTTTGTGCAATCCACTGTTTGATTTGATGTTTTAATATGCATATCCATCCTCCCTCTCCTTTAATCAAATACACAAAAGGTGACTGTGGAACTGAAGTTGAAGTTGAGGAAGAGAAAGAAAAAAATTTATCAAACATAATCCGCCCATCACATTAACTCTATTTCATACCTATCGTCCGTCACCATGCATCCCAGTTTGTCTATATAATCACACAGTCCCAGCCCTCTTCACATCCTCACCCCTTTCCAAATCATCGTCCTCCTTCGTCCAGAGCACACCCACCACGTCCGACGAAGCGGCAAACGAGTCCGACGAAGAAGGGTACTACTCTTCATCGTCGTCGTCATTCCCATCGTCCTCAGCCGGCCTCTTCCTCTTCCTCGCGGGCCCAGCGTGAGTTTCTTTCTGCCGTCCCGGTCGTGTCCTTCTCATCCTCGGCGTAGCCCCAGGCGTGGCTGCCGGCTGTTTGCCCTTTCCCTTCGCCTTCGCCTTTGCTTTTGCCTTTGCCTGCTGCTGTGCCTGCTGTTGCGAGGAATTCAGGCGGCCCCCGGGCGCCATACTCAGTCCGCGTCGCCGTCTGGAGCGGTGCGAAGTGGACTCATCGTCCCCTTCGCCTCCATCTGCCATGATCTCTTCCTCATCCCCATTGAGCTCCCCTAGTAAAGGCGACGCTTCAAATTGGCGGTCTCTTCCTGATGACACCGGCTCCACTGTTGACGACGGCTCCCACTCGTGGTCTTCGTCGTCCGATTCATCAATTTCTTCAAGCGTCTTGTTTCGGCGGACCGACACGCGGGTCGATAACGCAGATTTGAGCGCGACCTGGGATGAGCCTGCCTGACCAAAGGACGGCCTGGTTATTGTGGTAGGGAGAGCTTTGGCTAATTCATTGCTGATGTTATTTTTCACGGGGTTCTTCTTTCTAGAGGGTTGTTTGAAATTCTTCATCTCCTCTTCAGAGTATCCGTAGTGGAAGTACAACTCTGTGCCGGCTTTGATGTTGGTGCTTGCGTATATTCCAAGACGATGCACGCCGTTGCATAGTTTGTCTTTTGGATAGCAGTTGGTGTATTCGGGATCTGCGTTGTTGATGAAGCGACTTTTGTTACTAAAGTGGGTCGAATCGATATCTTGTTCTACGCACAACTTGTTAGCATCTGGCAGTGTGAATGGGTTGGCAGCATATGCCTCAACCTACCAGAGTTCAGCTTGAAGAGGTACATTGTTTGCTGTTGGGTATATACGATTCCTCGACGTTCACCTTCCTTGACGGACACCACTTCTCCCACGTATTCTCCAATGAAGTCGTCCTTTTGTATGTCCTCCCCTACATACAAGCCAAAGCCGTGTACCTCAGAATGTCCTAGAAATGTTTTCGTTGGGACACTTCTCTGGATAGCCACATTGCCACAAGCCTTGGACAGCTTCTCGTTATATCGATTGACTGGGTCCAGAACCTCGGTCGCACCGCAGCTACCGCATAAATCTGCGTCGCACTCTCTACCCATCGTGAGACATAGACATTTGGCGGTCCTGCACGGGTTCTGCTTCCCATTTGCGTTTTGTGCACAGGAGCAACCTGGAAACCGCCTTTCGCAGGAATCAGAACACGAGCAGATCTTTTCACACGTGATACCATGTCGATAACATCGACACTGTGCTTGATCGCACGGTCCTTCGTGTTTGCATGGGAAGAAAGGTGTCCGTTTCTCCCAGTTTGCAGTTACAGTCTTCGTTTTCCACCACGATGCTTTGAAATCCCCAGGTGGTGGCCTGGTGGTGAAACCTCTATATCGATTTCCTGGTGCTGTGTACGTTGCACCTGTTTGCGCGTTTACATACCGTCTATGATTAGTCACGACTTCTATATCTGAGTCGAATACAGAGGAGTCTGAATCAGAGCCGGAGTCGGAGCTAGAGTTTTGCGAATGGTCCAAGTCGTCGGCGGGCCCCGGACCAAGACTGACTGACCTGCCCTGGGCCAACCCATTCGGACTGGGGCTGTGCGAATTCCGTACCACAACAGCATCATCAAAAGTTCCGGGAACTTCCTCGAAGGCTCCATGGTATGAACAATGATGCATCTGGCAAATCCTACAAGCGTATTTTCGATACTCGAATTTGGTTTTCTGGGTATCGTTTCCTTCTAACAGGCTTTGAATTCTAGCATTCATGAATTTACTCCGTCGTGCCAAATGCCAAAGTTTGAAACTCGATTGCTTTAGAAATGCCTCGCATGCGAGTGCTGCAAGCCGGAGTTTGTGCGGTGTTGGTACAACAAGTGAGGCCATAAGGTTCGCCCACTTTGTCCTTTCCGGGTCAAAAGCAGCTTCCCAGTGCGATTGGCGGTCTGAGAACCTTTTGTTATATTCTTCCTTATCAGGCTTACTCTGTTCATCGGGCTCTTGTTGATCAACGATTCGTTTGATATCCTGGTCCGAAGCTAGAAGAAAGTATATAATATCTTGCCAGTCAATGCCTATTTGCTTCAAAAATGCATCGATGCTCGAACCGTAGAAACGATGTACGTCTATCAATTTGTCGTCCCATGAGGGTATTTCGTTCTTTATTCTGTAATTCAAGTGCAATTCCCTGTTCATATCTTCTCGATTCTTCTCATCCGGAAAATAAGGCCAGTTAAAAAGTTTGTCCTGGTTCTCAGCAAGTATATTGTCCTTTAGAGGAACATACTCTCGAAATGCAGGTATCGAAATCGCGGTAGATTTAAAACTAGTCACACGGGCGCCGATTTTAGATTTTGATCCCATTTTGAAACCGGTTTTGCTATTCGTGTTGGTGAACATGGTCTGCGCAAAATGAGGCGACGATTCGGTACCTTCATTTTTCGAAACAACAAATTGCACTGGTTCCATTTTCTTAAATGGCGATACTGCCTGCAGGAACCACGGCTTTTCGTCCGCATTCCCTAAACCGCCTGCTTTAGCTTTTCGCTGCTTTTCACGCGCTTCGCGTTCGAAACATAGTCTGTTCCTGCGTAGGGAGGCTTTCACAAGGTAGGCATGTGATTCGTGAACAGTGCGTAGGTGATTTCTCAAAGCAGTTTCCACCATTGCGGTTGCCAGAATAATATCATGAGTACGGATGGGTGTATAATCGATACACCCTTCTGATGAGCCAGGCGACGCGGAAGGGGTAGGAACCACCGGAATAGGAGGCATGATTGTGTTTGGAGGAGGGGGTGCGGAGATGGTTAGAGCGGGTTGGGGAACGGGTTGGGGAGCGGGTCTCGAAGCTGGCTTAGGGACTGGTCGCTTGACTTGGATGCGTGCACTTGTTGTATCTGAAGGGGCTGACTTTATCGCCTTATTGGTACCAACAAGTCCTGGGGGCAACTCTAGCGTGATGGTGGCTGTGTTTCTCGTGGGTCTGCTCTCCCCATCTGGCCTTGAACTAGGGTTGGGATTCGCTCTTGAAGCCTGGGTCTCGGACGGATTGCCGTTCAGCAAGGCCCTGTTTCTTCTACTTCGGATGAGTAGGTTCTCATCGCTGCTTGAGGTCGATACACGACCACTTTCGATAGGCCGATGACTAATATCATGTGATTCCTTAAGGCTGTGAGGATGGGGCGAGGTGTCGGATGGAATCGAGGTGAGAGAGGTAGGATTCTTCGATGATGGTCTGATAGGGTAAGAGACTGTGTTGGTCGCATTCTGTGGAGCTGCACTGGTGTTTTGGTACGGCGGTGATGAAGGACGACGTTCGTTTGTAATGGCAGGAAAGTTGGTGGCTGAGTCTACGGGTGATGGCTCACTGGACTCGCTCCGTTGATCGGAGAGGGTGATTGGAGAATCGGCATCGTCGCCCTCCGTTAAATCAATTATTGAATGTCTGATGCCCATATTCACAGGTGCTCTCGGCCTCCTGGCCGAGACTGTGGTTGGATTGGATGATGACTTTGGTGAATCCGCGCTGTTATCGCTGTCTCCCGTCAAGTCAACCACCTCTGCATTCATGAAGCTCCGGGCCATCGCTTTTCCCTTTGGGGACTGATAGAAAAAGATTGAAGTGGCGAAGAAGAATGGGAGAAGTAAAGAAACGCCTTTAAAGATGCGGCTGGAAGGTCGGAGGTGGTTGCCATGAAATGTGTCGCCGACGATGGTAGCTTTCTTTTGTGTGGTTGGTGTGGCTTTCCTGGTCTGGTGTAACGCTTCTTTCCTGTGTTAGGTAGTTCTCCTGAGGGCAGCCCCAGCGGTTCCACGTATGTGCACCAATATCGCCAGTCCAGTCCTGCGCTGCACGGTTCTTAGGCCCAATGGGCTCATTCAGATCTGAAGGTGATATTTCTAGATTTACATATTGGCACGCACCAGGTGACCGATGCGCTGCGCCTCGAGATGGAAGTCACTGTTGATCAACAAAACCCGCTATACTCTGCTGACTAAGATCTCGCACGTGCCATCGCGTTTGTTATTGTTTGATCCAAACTGGATGCATCAACACAGGCGCCGCCCCACCTACCGACCCTCCACAACAGTCCACGACAACATGGCGAGCAGTAACGGCAGAGAAAACTTAAGCAACATTGCCGATGGTCTCTTCAAAGTGCCATCTCCCAAAAAGCCTTCGCGAAAAACACGCAGCAAATCAATTGGACCTGGCGGACTGGGAGAGCCTGCGCTCAAGGAAAGCAGTCACGCTGGAAACAGACGCAAAGTAGGCGTGCCCTGTCATATATACATATTAACGCGCCATAGCTAAAATCCGTAGTCTGCCTTTGTACCGGCCGTTAAATCCATTCTCAGCGCATCCGCAGATGACGAGGAGCGCAAGCGTCGCGAAGCCCGCCGAAAGTCACTCGCAAAGCGACGCGTTAGCTTTGCGCCAGAAGCCACTTTACACACATGGGATGTTGTCGAGTATCTGAGAGATGCTACCTCCTCTTCCGCCGCGTCCGAAGCTACGAGACGAGCATCGACCCTCTCACAAGACCCCGCCTCTGGAACAGACGGTGAAGAGCCTCCCTCTACTCCACCAGAGAGGATTGAAGAACCAGAGCCAGAGCCTGGCTCTTCGCCAGCTAACCAGCGCGACTTACATCAGAAAAAGAATCGGCGACGGAGCTCAGGGATTCCGCCTATGAACTTCAACAACCCCGATGATATTTATTCCTCGAGTCCTCTAAGCGGCGACAACGCATCTCTGGGCGGCCTAGGAGGCTTCGAAGACGAGTCGGAAGAGGAGGAAGATCTGATCACAAACAACGACGCGTCACCAGGCAACGATGACGATTCTCAGAGCAGTGCGAAGCTGGACGCTGCTTTACGTCAAGCTACTGTGCAAGCTGGAACGCAGAGGTTAGACTTCGACAACGAAGACATATCCATGGAATTAGCAGAAGAAGAGATCACTGCGTCATTCAAACCTTGGGCGCAAAAAACTCAGGTCGCGCGTACACCGGAAGATGAAAATGAGGACCCCTTCTCCGGCTCTCCTGCTAGATCTCACGACGCCGATGAGGATGGCGAAGATATGAGCATGGATATTACCAAAGCTGTGGGCAGGATTGTAGCTTATCCAGAATTAAGAAGCCCTGAATCGGAGGATATGAGCATGGAGTTGACAATGCCATTGGGGACCATCAAAGCCCTCGCCTCTCAAGAACCGGCGAATCGTAGGAAGAGTCTGAAACGCAGAGTATCACAACTTGACGCATCTCAAGGCAGTCCGGCTAAGCGCGTTTCGAGCCGCAGGACGAGCCTTCGAAATCAAGGATCAAAGAACGCCAGTCCAGCTTCAGATGATCAAACAATGGATTTCACTCTAGCTACTGGTGCCATTAAGAGTCGGGTCTCGCCGGCCAAAGGAATAGATGGTGAGCAGCGCGACAGCGCTGACGTTTCCCTCGAGGATAACACAATGGATTTCACTCTTGCGGTGGGGTCCATCAAAACAACTCAAAATACCCCTGCCTTCGAGATACCAGCTCAAAGCGAACCGGATGATGAAAACGAGGACCTTTCTATGGAATTTACTAAGATAGTGGGTCCTGGCATCAAACAAATCACATCGAACAAGCAAACTCCGGATAAAAGTAACATGGTACATACAACTTTGTCTCCCAAAGTCAGCACCCCAACGCCCAAAAAATTTCCAGAAAAGTCACCGGGACGCAACAAAACGCCAAATGCGAGCACAACACCTGCGATATCACCGCAGAAAGTCGTGAACGAGACCCCTATGAAATCACCCGGACGGCCTCGCCGAAGCCTTAATCTCGCAACACCAGAGGTCTTCCAACGTCCAAAGCAAACCGAAGAGTTTGAGCCGTCGCCTTTTGTGCGAAGTACCCCACAGAGCATTTCCAGACCAGTGGAAGCTGTATCTACGCCGCAAAGTCAACCTCGGAATGAACCCCTTCATATTCCTGCTGATCCCATTGCTGCTCCTATCCTCAATCGACGTCGGTCGTCCTTATCCTCCATGCAATTCAGTCCCCTCGCAGCTGCTCGAGAAGAGCCATCTTTGAAAAATACGACTTTACTATCAAACAATATCAAACTACTTTCAACGCCGAGAAAACAAATGCTCATGTCACCAGTTAAGCGTGGGATGACACCAAAGAAAGCGCAGACACCGCAGAAGGAAACCACGCCAAAACAGAAAACACCGACACCAAAGAAGCCCACACCAAGGAAAAGCTTAAGCCCAAAGAAACAGGTCATGTTCGGCTCAGAACCCGAAAAGGAAAATGAGCCTTCCGAAGCGGTGGTTGAGGAGGAAGTTTCCGAAATTGAACGTATCTCACTACAAGACTTCCTGGATTTGACTAGGATTCGTTTCATGGACTTGAGCACTACTAAAAGACGACATACAGCTGCTCCAGCTGCCTTCCGTGACACCGAGGTTGAGGAGAAGGAAGAATCACTTGACCGATACGTAGCTGCCGGAGCCTGCACGCTTCCAGAATTCGAGCTGTATCAACATGCTTGCCACGAGATGAAAAAATATATATCAGATGGACGCCATTTCGTTCGCACCATGGAAGCCAATGTCATGGAAGAGAATCCTCTCCTTTTTAGCGAGTATCTTACCGCACCTCCCGACCAACGTGCTATTATGGATAATCAGTTCAAGAATTTGAAGTCGCATGCTCGTCTCGAAGCACGTGGGGAATGGTATAACTGGAGAAGTACACTTCTTCAAGACCTCAAGGCTGGTCTTCTCAGCACAATGGACGGGTTTAAACGAGACGAGAACGTGTTGAACAAACGAGAGGAATTGCTAGAAGCCGTGCTTCCCGCGCTGACCGACAAACAAGAGCATCTGGATGTTGAGTATAAACGACTTCAACAACGCCATGACGAGTTAAATAGCTGCGATCGACAAGAATTGGAACAAGCAAGAGAGCAACTTGTTGCTCTTGATACCGAGCTTGAGGAGAAACAACGACTCGTGACCCAATTACAGGCAGAGCTGGCGGATAAGGAGTCACGTATTGAGGCCGCGAAAGAGCGCAAGGTCGAATGTCTACAAGAGATTAAAGCTGCCGAGCGCATGCGTGAAGAGTATCGCGGGTGGTCTACAACCGAGGTCAACGATCTGAAAGGTATGCGTAATCTTATATCATTTTAAACAACTATTCCTACTAACCTACGTACAGCCAAAGTCACTGTTTTAGAGCAAGCACATGGCTGGACCATCACATCTGCTTCGTCAACTATGGTGACCATGGCTTATCTAAACGATCTTGAGCTGTATTTCCTGCCTTCTGCCTTCGCCACCGGTGCAGACGGACCGAATGCATCTATATCGCTGTCATACATCGGAGATGGTGCTACACCGCACCCGCGGCCTTTGACAACCAGCAAGCGCTTTTTCCTCCAGATGATTCGAGCCCAACTCCATTGCATTCCTCAATCTCAAACACGGATTGCTGGGCTTCTCCAGCTCATCAAGCAAGGGTGGGCGTGCGCACTTGCGGTGGCTGAAGGAGTGCGCTGGCTTGAGCACGACCATATCACTGAAGAATCCATCCTATCTGATGAGCGCATGGCCATCTCTTGTAACATGCTCCTACCTACACTACAGACCAAAGTCAAAGTCACATTCGAGGTTGGCGTTGGTCTAGGCATGGGGGGAGTCGAGACCGAAGTGAAAGCAACGGCTGAACTCATATATGGCGAAAAATACAGTGAGGAGAAGATGGGTGCATTCTTACGCGACTACTGCGGAAAAGAGGTTAAAGATCAGAAGAACATGATGGTCTGGGCTGAAGCTGTTCAGGATTTGTCGAATAGATTAAAGGCTACTGGCAGAAAAGGAGAGCGAGCGTAATGCATGGCTGGTGACGTGTTTGGGAGACTCGGACGACTTCATGAATGACGATAACATATGGGCGGCGTTTGGGTACAGCTCAGGTCTTAGATCATCAATCAATCACTATGAACTTATTGGATTTTACGTGTGTAGCAGTCCTACAGATTTCGACCTAACTATGTCTCTTTAAGCACTGCATGACTGTTATGCAGATTGCTCACATCAGTACAAGTGTCGGAAGAAATCGAGGCGAAGTAGTCCATCAAATCCTAGACAAAGTATACTTGAGTCTTTAATTCTCAGACACCTCGGTGCTAGATATGCCGACGCTACAACTTTGTGGAGGAGGTGCATACCCATGTCAAGTTCCTCATGTATTCACTACCGGGGAGCTGGGTTCGGTTGGCCGGGAGAATTATGCCTAAAGATCCATATACTAATATTTGACCACCAAGAAATACAACCCAATTACTTTGAGGCACTCGCACATAACTTGGTTATACACGTGCATGCTTCATCTCTCCACCATGTATCCCCAGTCACGCCCATACGCCCTCCTTTTCTCAGCACTACATCTCTGCGTCCTGACCCTCACCTCCCCCGTCTCCACCAATAATGGTTCACTCAGTGTACCACTGGACTATGGAACTTTCCGCGGCGCCTATTCACCAACCTACAACATAACCTACTTCCGCAAAATCCCCTTCGGCGCCTCTACCGCAGGACCAAACCGTTTCCGCGCCCCTCAACCACCTCTCCACATCACAAATGGCACGTACAACACCGACCAGGCCTTTGACATGTGTCCGCAACGTACAGTCAACGGCTCTGAAGACTGCTTATACTTAGGCCTCTATTCACGACCATGGACACCGGAGCAGCCTCTTCGGCCGGTACTCCTTACCTTCTATGGAGGCGGCTTCGTGCAGGGTAGTGCGACCTTTAACATTCCCCCATCCGGATTCCCAGTCTTGAACGTCAGTCAGACGAACGACTACGTGGTTGTGTACAGCAATTACCGCACCAACGTCTTCGGCTTTTTGTCCGGGAAAAAGATACAAAAGCATCCTGAAACAGATCTCAACGCGGGGCCTTTGGATCAAAGGGCTGCGTTGGAGTGGATTCAGAAGTATGTTCATGCGTTTGGCGGAGACAGGGCAAATGTCACGATTTGGGGACAGAGTGCAGGTGGGGGGAGTGTAGTTGCGCATACGATTGCGGCAGGCAAGAGGAAGAAGAAAAATGGCAGTGACGAGGAAGGGCAGAATGGAACAAGCTTGTTCACCAAGTCATTAGCGAGTAGTCCTTTCTGGCCGAGGACATATCGATATGATAGCGCAGAGAACGAAGCTCTATATGAGAAAGTCGTGACAGGAGTTGGCTGCAAGACGGAGGAAGAAGCGGATGAAATATCGTGTTTGAAAAGTGTGGATGTACAGAAATTGAGGGATGTCAGTTTGCCGTTGACGACGAGCCAGCAGTACACGACGAGTACGTTTACGTGGGGTCCCGTGATAGATGAGGACTTTCTTTCGGCGCCGTTGTCGGAAGTTGTGAGGAACGGTGAGGTTAATGCTGAGGCTGTTATGGCTACTTATAATCTCCGTGAAGGGGAGAATTTTGTTCCACCGGGATTCCTACAGGTGGATGGGGAAGGGGGATTCAATTCCTCTGTTGCCTCGTTTGAGTCGTGGCTTGAGGGTTACCTTCCCAATTTCTCGAAAGAAGAACTCGATCAGGTGAAGGAACAGTACCCAGTAACAGGAACTGCCGAGAACATATCATGGAATAGCACTTACGAACGAGCGGGACTAGTATATCGCGACCTCGTTCTGGCGTGTCCTGCGTACTGGATATCGAGCAAAGCCGAGAAAGGGTGGTTGGCCGAATACACGATCAATCCTGCAAAGCATGCTAGCGACACAATATACGTGAGTGCCGACTCTGCTTCAAGATCCAATAGAGCTGACTGCTGTTGTAGTGGAATACATTGAACTCCGTTCAAGAAACAGATCCTTTGACTTATCATGCATATGCAGGCGCCATGGCGAGTTTCATACAAACTGGAGATCCAAATGCACACAAAACCACCAACAACAGCGTAGTGGGTGTTCCTGCTTTGAGGGAAGGGAAGCAGTTTATGGTAAGAAGCAATGGGGTAGTAGATGAAAGCATATCGCTGTTGGAGAGGAGGTGTGCGTTCTGGATGAGTGTTGCTGATAAAGTGCCTGTATAATGCTATCATTTTCGGTTGCTTATACATACAAATATTGACTAGAAAGATTCTCATCTGTGATGATTCGTATCGAAACGATAGTGAGATGAAGCCGAGCATTCCACTGGGTATCCGAAGTTAAATCTCGGAGCAATGTCCTTTTAGAGGTGAACGCAATGTCAAACCCCGTGGATGTAAGCATAGAGAGCAAGAAGAGTTGGATTTTAATGCTGCTTACTACCAACGGCCAAATTTCGCAAAACAAGCGTGTGGCTCCCATAGGCCTATTCGATAACGATATAAAAAAGTATGGTTGAGGCAATGATCAGGATGATACACCAGACGATAATGCTTTGCATTCTTTTTCTTTCTCTGCATCGAATCAAGAACAACGGTTACAATGAGAAAAATTGGTAGAAAGAGATGGTCAATACATAGGGTTGCTTCAATCGTATAACACCATTGCATGCAAATCGACATTTTCACGTACAGTGAGTAATACGCTTCAGCATAGAGATATTCCCGTTTTATTGGAAAATTTATCTTCCGCACAGCCATAAAAGATTTTCTTCCCAACAAAAATGACTGCATGAAGATTGCACACAAACACACCCATTACAGTGACAATAGACGAAGCAATGAAAAAAGTGAGCTGACCAACAAACCCAACCAACACCACCACATCCGCAATTCTCCCACCGGCTTCCCACATGCAGCCAACCCACCCATCCATCGGTCAAACACCGAGAGTCGTACCCACTCCACTCCACGACAAACGAACCGGCAACCGAACAATCAACTCACCCGCGACCCCATTTCTGCCCACATTTGCCGCTACGGCTTACCCCACCAGCCCCTCATCCGTCATAGTGCGGGGCATTTTTGCCGGCTCATGAATGAGCATTATAGGTATTCCAACATCATCAGTTTTCGGAGAGGCATTTGTTTTGAGATTGTACGATTGTTGAATTGGAACAGTGGGTGTGGGGAGGGAGGGGGGAAGTGCATGGGAGGGTTGAGTGAATTTTGATATTGAGATATTGATGCTTTCGGCGTTTGGGTTCCTGGAAAGGGTAGTTTAATCAGGTACCGGTATGTATTAATTTATCCTTCTTGTTTTTCTCCCCCTCCCCCCACGTCGGAAAGGGATGGCATGTTTGGGAAAGGGGTGGTTCGGCGCGATCGCCGAGGGGTTGGTTGCTGAGGGCTGTTTACTGTTTGTCGGCTTTTGCGTTATTTGTTTGCACTTGATTCTTTTGGTTGGGCGACTTCTTGTTCTTCTCTCTTCTCTCTTCTTTCGTTGTTTTGGTTACTCTAAGTACGATACTTTCTTGCTTCGTCCCCCTTTCCTTTCTCCTGCTGTGTGACCAAGAGTGTGTCAATTCCGTGGTCTAACATCCGTGTGACCTCTCCTATTCAAACTAGAGCAAGACCAGCGGAAGACAAGTTCACGAACAGAGCTCCTAAAAACAACAAAACGAACCATGTCCTCCAAACCCGCCATCGGTTTCTGCGGCCTCGGAGCCATGGGCTTCGGCATGGCGACGCACCTGGTGAAATCAGGGTACGCCGTGACGGGGTTCGATGTGTGGGCGCCGACGCTCGAGAAGTTCGCAGCAGCAGGCGGCACACCCTCGTCTTCGCTTTCCGAGTCGGCAAAGGACAAGGCCTTCTACGTGTGCATGGTGGCGACGGCGCAGCAGGCGCAGGACGCCATCTTCGGCGCCGGCGGCATCCTCGAGGGTCTGCCCAACGGCGCTACGCTCTACCTGTGCTCGACGGTGCCGAGTGCGTATGCGCAGGGTGTTGAGAAGGAGTTGAAGGAGCGCGGGAGAGGGGATGTGTACTTTGTGGATGCGCCTGTCTCGGGCGGCGCGATACGTGCGGCCGAGGGCACGCTGTCGATCATGGCTGGTGCTTCCGATGCGGTGTTTGAGAAGGGGAGGTTTTTGCTCGAGGAGATGTCTGCGCCGTCGAAGCTGTTTGTTGTCAAGGGGGGCGTGGGTGCGGGGAGTAATATGAAAATGGTGCACCAGGTGCTTGCTGCGGTTCAGATTCTGGCTGTGAGTGAGAGCTTTGGGTTTGCGGCGCGGTTGGGGTTGAATGGGAAGGAGGTTAGGGAGGCGGTTGTGGGGAGTCAGGCTTGGAGTTGGATGTTTGAGAATAGGAGTGTGAGGACGTTGTCTGAGGATTATTTCCCCGGCGCAAGTGCGGTCACGATTGTGTTGAAGGATGCTGTGAGTACAAAGATCCCGTCCATCATGCAGTTACTTCGATGAACTGTAAAGTTGAAGAGTGATTGTGCTAACTCAATGGAAAAAGGGCATAATAACGTCCATGGGACGTCTCCTCAACTTCCCACTTCCACTCTGTTCCATCACGGAGCAAGTCTACTTCTCGGGGGTAGATAGGGGCTTTGGTCCCAACGACGACGCGGGTCTCGTCCGCCTCTGGACATCTGAGCCCGTCTCCAGCATCCAAACCACACTCTCAGAGGAAGACAAGAAGGCAAAACTCAAGTTGGTCACCGACCTCCTCATCGGGATCCATCTTTGCGCAGCAGCCGAGAGCCTTGCATTCGCTAAGCATGTCGGGATCCCTCTGGCTCAAATGTACGAGCTGGTGGTTGAGGCCGCGGGAGGGAGCGCTATATTCAAAGAGTATGCTACGAAGATGATCCCCATACTGGAGGGGAACGGTGAAGACGCAAGTGTACCAGAAGGTTTCTTCGACGGGCTGAAGAAGGCTGTACAAGAGGCTCAAAGCATTAAATGCCCCTTGTACTTGGGCAATGGAGCCTTGAGCTTGCTGTTGCAGACGGGTAAGACACCGAGCTTGAAATCACTACTTGGATTGTATACTTCTGTTTGAGCAAGGACTGAAAGGGGAAATGGGCTCAGAGCGGTATCGGCTCGAAGGCATGTGTAGTATACGAAAAGTGGCGGGAAGTCATCTTTGGGAGATTGATATTGCGGCAATTGACGGTTGTACCACCATCGAATGTCTCACTCTTTGTTCCGTGTTCAGTGTGCTGACAGACGGCTATCACGCCAACAATTGTGGCACATTGCGTATTAAGAAGGATATGCAGCTCTTCACCGTTCTCTGTATCCTTGAACGCTGCCCATACCATCAACTTCCACGCCCATACAGAATGCGAGGCTAAGCATGCATCAAGTGGCTTTTTGATCCTTCCAATGATCTTAATTTGGTAGTGACAACTCGACCAGGGTCGATGTGTACACTGAGTCGGGAAACTTTGCGTGTGGAGATAAGAAAAGCCATGCAACATATTAATATATTACCAGTTCATTGTGATCGGTGAAGAAGCGTAGACCAGGGCATTTCCACATCCATGATCTACGATATCACCGATCACGTGAGCGGCGTGATAGAAGGTTCAATGCGTGTGTTGGGGTCCACATTGCAACAAGCCACACCTTGTTCTGCTCATCTCATGTATCACATTCCAATAATAATAAGCCCAATTTCCCCCGGAAATACTATTTCCCTTTTGCCCATCCACCTGCAGAGTGCCCGATTCGATAGACCCTGAGCGACGCGCAGGATGAGCAGGTTTAGTAATCAAGCCACACGGTACAGTAGATTTAAGGATGTCTCTGAACAGTTAGAAGACGAAGAAAGTGAGAATGTCTGCCCTAGCAGATAGATTGAAGGGACGTTGGTGCAGTCTGCATGTGCATAGTGTTGGGGGCGAAGTCGGGTCAGAGACATGTCGGACAAGTCTTCACCGCACTTCAGAAGTATTGGATATTGAAACGCTACAACTGCTAGTTGTCTATGCAAGCGAAGTGTGTGATGTTCATTGAAAAATATACCGCGGGCCTGGGTACAAATTACCGACCTGGCACGGAATACGACGCATATACTTTTTGAGACGTTGAACGGTGTGAGCAGTCAACTTGGGACTAAGCGCCCGAAGCGCGATCATCTGACCACGAGCAAAGACTGAATAATCAGGTGAGATTTTCCCATCCAGGATGTAGAAAAAAGGGACATCTGGCCAAGTGCCGAGCAGTGTGTCGACTTTCCAATTTGAAACATTATCAAAGTGCCGCATATATTTGAGTATGGTTTTGAAAGAATGAAGGGTCGCCAAAGGGAGATTAGGAATCTTGCATGGAAGGCAAACAGAGAGGAACCCAACGAGTCAGTCTGACCCAGTCAATGAGGAGCGTGCGTTTGAGTCACGATGCTTCGCTAAGTAGCGTGGCCCTGTCGCAGGGCGGCATCAATGATCTTCAGGAGAACAAGGCGCGAAAAATGTTGGAGATTTGCGCAGCCAAGCCCGGCAGCAAAATGTCAGATGCATCTGTACTCGCCACTGTCGGCCGGGGAAATTTTTCTTTCTCTGGTGCGTTTCCTGCTCAGAGATGAAAATTTCTCATCGATCAATCTCCGAAACGCTTTTGGTTCGGAAGCATCTGCCTGTAAATATTAGGATTTGAGCCATTGCCGTTGGGGTGGGGACCGAGTAAAGTCTCTCGCGAGGTTTTCCAGAAGTGGAATCGTCTTGTGGTAGTAATGGGAGCTAATCACGTCAAATCTCGGTCAGCGTCTATTACTGTACACTCCTCGGCCGGCCGTTTCCTCGTCAATGGCTCCACGACTGCATTTGAGGACGTGAAACAAGTTTTGGCTTGTCAACGGTTCCGGCAGTCGGCGGGCGATGTGTCCGTCGGTGAAAGCAGCGAGAACGCAGGATGCGTCAGCACGAGCGAAGCAATGGGCCATTCAGGTAAGCGGTGAGAAATCATAGGCATGTAGCCCTGGTCCCTTGACGAACAGTCATCGCAATGATCTCGAAGGATTTACTGGGGTTCTCGCAAGGCAGGCGAGATGAGCGGCATTGAGTGGAACGGTCTGTAGGAAGCACGAGTTGCCATGAGGGGATCTGCAGGCATGGATTAAGAATGCAGAGAGCAAGGAGTACATGTGCATGTGATCAATGCATGCCTGGAGAGTGGTACCTAGAGGCTCCTTCTGCAGGATTTGCCAATCTGCAGATGCTGCCTGCATTCTGCAGATATCGGATGACTCCACTGCTTTGACGCGCAGGCTGTTCAGAGCCTTCTTGGGATTCTTTTTTCCCTCAGCTGGAACTGGGAAGCGAGGATGCTTGGCCGTAACAGTGAATGTACGGGTGGATGGATCGAGGCTGGTAGAATGTTGAAACCTGCATACAAGCACCTTTCCGCAGGCTACCGCAGCCGATGTTACTCTCTGGACTCTGCTGAGCCACACAATGGAGCAGGCTCAGGTAAGAAAATATACCGTATAAACAATCATCCCAGCCGTCTTGGCTGCCATGAACCGTATCAGGTTATTGGTCACTAGGCCTCTGACTATGATCAGCTACGCTCAAGTTATTTCTCAAAATCCGCTCCATGCGGTTAGATTAGGCAGCTAAGAGGCCGTGGTGATGAATGTGTGCACTGTATACGTTTCAATGCAATCAATGACGACAGAGAGCGGAGAGGAGGCAGTCTCCGACGGGACCATTAGTGGGTTGGTTGGAGTCATGCCGTGATATTGTTAGGCGGCCCCATGACAAGGCAAACCCAATGGACACGACAGAAGTTTGATATGCGTTGGCTGGGTCAAGCAGCCTAGTTGTTGGATCGGATTGTTTTTGGCATGCCCAAGAGTGAGGTGTGTGATGCAAAGATCGCCCACACTTGCAGCGTGTGCCTGTGGCTCGGGAATAGCAACGGGGTATCCAAGTCGGTGTTCTCGGCGCAGTGCTGACTTTCACAATGGATGGTGGGAGCGAAACGATGCAAACACGCAGCCAATCGCCAGGCGCGGAACGCCATCCCCTATGTGAGACCTTAGCGGGGTAAACCCTCTTAACTTAAGAGCAAATGGTGTAGGGGCATTATTGAGTTCTGACGGCTGACGCTGAGGGGCTGAGGTGGTGCCTGCAGCCGGGTGCGGTGCAGAGTGTGGTGAGAGTTGCCAGGAACAACCGTCTTTGATATTCTGGATACGAACGCTTCCGCCCGTAAGCTGGACCTGAAAATAGGTCCGAGGAGAACCAACATGTGTGTGTATGTGTGGGTGGGTAGGTGGGTGTGTGTGAACTCGGTCCGAGTCCACTGAGCGAATGCTGCCACACCGTACACGACTTTTGGCTATCGTGCCATGGCATCGTCATCTACTATACCTGTACTATTCCTGTTGGCGCTGACAGGTGGCTCGCTCCATCCACACCGGCAATTGGCACGCCCCGCTCTAAACAGCCATCTCAAGTGCTATTGCGGCATAGCAAAGCATCAACCATGTTTGGGCGTGGGGTTGCTCGCCGGACATACAATATCTACGTACATCACTTAGACGGAGCTTTTACAAATGCTGTATCACTCGGGATAATATCGAGAGCATACGCAAACCTCCATCTTGAAGCCGCAGGAGCCGTGAGCAGGTTTGGGATGCTCTGCTCTGATAAGGCTAGTGATGATGAGGTGAGCTGGCTGAGCAGATATTGACCCGGGAAACGTGAACAGCTTGCGTGTCTACTACAGAGCTGTTGCGGCTGCGTCCAATCTCCAACGACACGTCCAGGAACATGGAAGTGTTAGGATTCCCTCACGTACTTACCCATTCACCCCAGAAAATCCCAGGGTGTGAGGAACGCTTGGAGGATGAAAGTGGGATTTACCGTTTGGGCTGCTGACGTGATTCGAGTTGCACCACCCGACTGGGTTTGTGGGGTGCTGTAGGAGTCGTCTCAGGACGACTTGTCCAAGCGCTACCAAGTATCAGGCGTCGAGGCGGCGAGTCACGCGCAAGTCTCTAAGCGGAGTATTCGGAGGAGGCACACAATGTTGGACTTTCCAAGTACGCGTCACATCCTACTGCGCGGCCGAAAAGTTACAACCAATCCAACCGTGAGCGACCCTGGCGAGCCCCCGTATAGAACTCGTACATACAGTGGCTGTCGTGAGATGGGATCGTGATGGATCATGAGAGTGCCCCTTAACCCCCCCTCTCAACCAAGCGCCAAGCCAAAGTTTGCGAGACAAGGTGGAACATGAATTGATGGCTCCGCGCAATGCTCGCAACGGCCTTCCGTACCACCAAGATACTGCACGTTGTTAGCTGCCGTGCCACTAGGCCTGAGCCCGTCAATTGGGTCTGTCTGAATCGGCTTATCGTGACCAGCCAGCTATGGTGGACATGGATGCGCACCAACAGCAGTGGATGGCGCCGCGGGGGCTCTGATATCATCACTTCACTGCAAGGTTTGCCGTAGCGGAGGGACGCGGTAGAATAGGTTGGTGATCTTCGATCAAGTGATTAAATTGATGCTAGCAAATAATGGGTATTCCGTAGATCCTAGGCCGATTGAGCCCCCATATTCAAAAAACTCCCAAAATGTGCGACCAAAGACTAAAAGTACATTCAAATCATTCCCATGTTGCGCGCCCACTCATGCAATAACCAAGGAGAGACAAAGAAGCAAGTCGCTTAATATTAAATCACTGCAGGAATGATGGCAGATCTAGAGGTCGAAGATTCCCAATTCCGTCCACCCGAACCAGCGCGTGTGTTGAGATGAGAAGGAAGAGTCCCGAGTGGGATCACGAGGCGGCAATGGCGGTAAGTGCCATGATGCGATGGGAGGCCCCGCAGAAGCTTGTGGCACACAACAGCAGGGTTGACACCCAGTGCGCGCCGCAGACTAAGAATATGTGGTTGAGGTGTTCGGTATCCGGTTATTGCGCAGTGTTGGTGTGGTCGGCGTGCTTAGTAGATGGCGACCGGGATGTGATGCGGGACCCTGGTCTAATCCCATTGCCTCGTGTTCAATGTGCATACCCAACTGCATGCTTTGGAAGCATGTACAGATGTTGATATGCCAGAATTAGGATGATGTGCCATGTGCGGAGCATACGGGTGTATAGAAGTGCCAAAGATGTGCGCCAAAGCCGAATGTAACTGAAGATAGACAGGTGTTTGTTGGATTGTAAGTGAGCACTGTCGTTTATTTCGAAGGCACAGGAGGCAGAGGGCGGGTTGGTGGAGGGCCAGGGCAAGGAGGAAGGTTCTGAGTCGACATGGCGAGTTCGTTGCAGATGATGGCCATTTGAAGTTTGGTTTGTAGGAAAGCTGGTAAAGGCTTCTGATTGGCGGTAGGTGGTAGTAGTAGTAGTAGTAGTAGTAGTAGTAGTTGATGTTGAGATTGGATGGTGGAAGCAGGCGTGTAGATGTGTAGAAGAGGAGGCAGATGGTGATAGAGTTGGAGTAGTGGTAGTGTTTGATATATATCTGCTGGTGCTGTGTGTGAGATGGGTGATGAAACAAAGCGTAGTTGGTTAAGGGGGCCGGCTGTATTTATGTTTGTGCCCTGAGATTACAATCCCCAAAATGTCGGTCAGCCTACACGACGATGGTGTAATGATGCTAGGCATAGCATGGCAGACATGGTCCAAGCGGTGAGCTGATGAGGCGCTGGGCTGTTCGAAAAAAAAGGAGAGGAGAGCTTGGACAAGGAGGACAAGGTGGGCCCTGCCTGACGCATGAGCTAGCTTGAGCATGGTGTACCCCGGTCAAAGTTCAGCGCGGTTAGCAAGAAACACGGAGGCTTGCACTCCCTCTTGTCGTTTCATCGCCCTCGTGACTGTGTGAAGATCGTGTTGATCCAATCCGGTTGCGAGACCCATTCGTACAACTCACGGTGACGGAGCGAGACGGCAGAGGCTGTGTGTGTGACTCCCCACGGCCAACGAGTGAATGCCTAATTCTGACATCACTGTATTCACACAATTACAGCACGGCAGTACTGGCCCGTTTGCTAACGAGAGCTGTATCTCTTGGTTCGCAAAAACTCTGTCGCTAGCTTACCGTGGTAATGACTGAGAACGGTGCATCAAACCTAGCGTTCTCTCCCCTTTCCATCCAAGAAAGGGACACCAGCCGGAGCATGTTGCAAGGCTGGCCCAAACGCCTCCCCGGCAGAGACTGTGTGGGAGCGCTGGTCAGAGAATTCAGGAACCGCAGGGGTGTGCAACTTTTCCGCGTCAAGGAATTGAAAAAATGTGACACCTGACACCGTGACAGCCACCGGTAAGCCGCACAAGAAAAAAAAAAACATCAAGGGCTGCCTGCCTGCCTGCCGCATCGTGGAGGTGGAGAAATTTCGCTGTGCAATTTGCGAGTTTGGGTATGATTGGGCTCCACTTCAGCAGATCTGGCGCCTTCTCCCGTGCTTCTACCAGGCTTCTATCCAATTTCATTCTGTCCTCTTGGGCGTGTACTGCCCCTGGCCTTTTACCAGCTCCACTGCGACTGTGGGCAGCCGTTGGCGGTGAGGTTGGCCGCTGACTTTTCATCCTGAGTCGCTATGCCATGTTGTCATGTTTGCCAAAGCCCATTCAGCTGGCTCGTGGGAAAACGCGGATAGTCGGTCAAATCATTGGCACCGTTCCCGCTCTGCAAAACATCACACACACTACAGGATTGTCGATAATCTACCACCCCATCGATGCTGCACTGCATCCTATCCCCTGAGAGACAGGCGTGATCGAAAGATATTTTTGTCTCCCTGGCCAGCTCTGGGTGACTCGTACTGGCCCCTGCGTAGGCGTGCATGCAAGTTTGTGTGCTGTACTGAGCAGGCTCTGAATGGACAGCAAGGAGCAAAGCGTGGCAACACGAGCTGTATCGTCCAACACGCTTTGCTGCAGCCTGCAAGAACGTCGTCCGGTAAAGGCGACTGGCTGACGATTGGGTGCTGGAGGCAACCAATCTTGGTCCACGGCCACCCCGTACTACTGTAAATACAGGAACAGAGCTAAGAAAGGGCTGGTGGTGATGCTGGCGAACGAGCACCTCCGGAGCGCCGATGCTGGTGTCCGAATCGGTTCCACCCCTTTGGTCGCTACACGTGGCTTTCCAAAGCTTGAAACTTCCTGCCATGCATGGATGCCTGCGCTTGCTTTTTACTCCATGAATTTGCGCAATTGTCTTTGCCCATCCATGCCCCTGCGACACATTAATCATCTCCCACCACTGTTATCGGCCGCAATACTTTTGGTCGTCTTATTTTTTTTTGTTGTCGGCCGTATTTGCCCGTGATCTTCAGCTGGCCCTGTCCATTGCGTACAAGGGTACAGTCGTGCCTTGTTTTTCCCACTGTGACGATTCCGAAGATCGCAGAAGCTACTTGAAGTCATACATGGTCTAATAAAACCAGGTTCCGTAGATAGTCCAACCTATTGTGGCATTGATCATGGAAAGCTTTATTTCCGACGTTTGCTCCCTCACGAAAGCTCACGCTTTTTACTTTTTTGAGGTTGAACGTTATCGCAGGGCCATGATATCAGTATGCGTGCGATCTTCAGGGGCCGCGTCGCCCTCTGCAAACGAAATCGATATTGCCACCACGGCAGTTCTGAAATCTAGAGTGATGCGTCTCATGTGAGTGGGGCTGCAATTTTTGTCGAGACGTCAAGTTTCGTGATGCCAATTCGATCACCGCACCATTACACTGTTGCGTCTGACCTTCACTGTACCGGCCGCTTGGAAGTGCGGAGAACACCAAAGTTCACGCTTAGCGACGCCGCCTCGAGCATTCTGCCCTATTCAGTCGGACCACTAGCCTGTTTGTACCGAATCGTCCGTGAATAGGAGTAACAGGTTCACGTTCGGCTCCCTGAATCCAACGGTCGCGGCTATTGTTTGCAATTGTCTCCAAAATAGTTCTTGATGGATATGTTAACTCCTGTTGTCGACAAATTTGTCGTCATCGTCATGATATCCTCCCAAGCAGTGCCCGAAGTTGCACCTTCATAACCTCACGCTTGACAATTCTGGTTCCAGACCTTGCTGAACTTAGAACTTAGCAGGGCAGGATACCCAGGGAATTGAGGTCAGCAGCCACGGTTGTCCAGGCTGCCCTGGCTGACCACCAAAATGATGGAACCTCTCGGCATTTTCGGGCGGCGAGGAAAAATTCCACCCACCAGGAGCAACTGTTCGCCGACCTAGCTTCCCTCAAAATGTCATAGTCTGCCATGTTGAAAATCAGGTACCCGTCTGCGTCTGCAGGTACGCGCAGCGATCATGTGGCTTGCGTTATGCCCTGGTCTAGCACACCAAGCGAGCCTGGCCACTGAGATAAACGCCACAGCAAACTGAGCTTCGGGTTCACCGGGGACCCAGACGCTAATGGAAGTTGACAATTCCTACAGCTCGTCATCTTTCTCGTTGACCAGGACATCCGAAAGCTCCATTGTTAGAAGATAGTATATTGAATAGCTGCCAAAAATATCATGCAATACACCGTACACGTTTCTGTAAGCTTCTCCTTTGTGTCAGCTTCACCAAGATGATTTATCGTTTTAGTAGGCTTAGCTGCTGCCAAGGTCCGTTCGTGCCTTGGAATCAGGATGATAATGAGGTAAATAAACTCGGAACCCACACCCTCGATGGAGTGCGCATTGCCACAAATGGATCAAGTTTGAGACATTACTGAATTGTTCAATTGCGTTCCGAACTTGCCATTGAGCCACAGGCGTTGGCGTGCAGCATCATGTTGGGGAATTTCCTGTAAGCCCCCAACCAGCCTCACCGAAGCACTGCACTCAACGAGGACCGCGCCCGTCACCGACGAGCTGGAAACCACGTGGTGCAATGTAGGGATTGAAGCCAAGTTTAATGCGGGTTGCATGCTATACATAGACGCAGTTCGTATAGATTCTCGCTTCATCATTGACTTGCCTAATTTGGAGATTTTGGCGTAGACGTGAGTTCGGGATGAGGTGTTCGTAGCTTATCCATTATCCTCGTCGTCATCGATTTCCTCCTGCTCTATCACAGCTTGTGTGGAGACCCAGTTTTCCAACATTTGCTCGCTAGAGGTTGGACCATTACCGGTGCCCGTCTGCTGTCGTCTTTGCTTTCGCTTGACGACCAAACATAGCACTCGACCGTATATCGAAAACCCCTCATACGAGGTATTCAGCGCGAGTTTCTTCTTGTCGCCGCCCTCTTCGTTTCTCTCGTCACCGATATCTTCCATCATATCATCCTTGCCCCTTTTAGTTCGCTTATTAGAAGGAGCTGCTTCGAATTGGAATGAGTCATCAGAATCATCGAATTCAGTAATTGGATTCTCGCGGTTGTCTCCTCTCCTTCGTTTTCTCCGTTCTGATTCATACCCCTGATCAGCTGACTTATCGAGTTCTGGGATATCAGCGAGATTCATTGACCCCTCCTCCTCCTCGTCCTCCTCTCTGATGACGATTGGCTCTGTAGAATTTTCCTCGACCATCGTCGGCTGTTCCCCATGTCCAGAAGTAAGCCAGCCGGTCAGTTTACCCGAATTACTTCGGATAGGAGGCTTGTCTTTGAAAACCTTCTGCTTGATCATGAGGGAGTGTCGAGTAGAGAGCTCCGTGAGAAAGATAGAAACTTCGAAATCGTCTAATTATCAATGTCAGCATTGATTGATCCAGGCTCATGTGGGAAAGCTTGAGCATCCAGTGTTTTGCAACATGTAGATAGACTCACCTTCGGTAACGACATCCTTGACCCCTTTCTTTTTGCCTTTACCTTTGTTCCTACTCTTGAAATTCTCATTTTCTTCACGTAACTTGGGGAGCACGAGAGGCCGTACAGCCTGGATGACACGCGGAAGGGCTGGGTTGTCACGTCTTAGAAGCCATGCCTCAGCGTCAGACGGTCGATCGAGATAGATGCGCACCTCCAGGACGGAGTGTTTGGTAATCCTCAAGTAACGTCGAATAGGCGCCATCTTCCACAAAGGATGAGTGTTGCTGTTCTGAGTGATCTACCTGTAGGTACATATGTAGGTATGTAGGTGCACTGCTGTCTAACCCGTGGACGCGGTTATGTCATCGATGTTATGCGCTCTCACGTGATAGCCCGGTGCCTCTAGTACGAAGGTAGCTTAGCGTGTCTGAATCAACATTGAATCCATCAGCGTCACTTCCCTTTTCCCTGGCTCTGATAGTTCTCACACATATATTTTGTCGCAATGCCATTTGAACTTCACATATGGGGTCCCGCATTCGGGCTTCCCTCAATTGATGCAGAGTGCATCGCGACGGTTGCTTACTTCACTCGCATCATTCCACAGGGTCAATGGACGCTTGTTGCCGACCATGACACTTCTGCAAGCCCTCAACGTTCGTCATTGCGCAGTTGCACGACCTTGAGTACTGACCTCCTGCAGATGATTTTCCGATGCTTCTGGATGGCGGCATAAAGACGACTGGTTTTGCCAACATAGTATCATATCTGCGCAACCACCACTCGGGGGCTTATGATCTTGATTACAGTTTAACACACCAACAACAGACAGACAGAACTGCGTGAGTAACATGGTGGACACAGCCAGGGTAGACAATTTGCTTACATTTCTGCCAGATACATCTCGTTCCTTCACTCGACTGCCGCCCCGCTCCTCGATCTTTACCTCTACGTCTCTTCGGAAAACTACTATGCTGCAACATCCTCCGCATACACAGCAATCCTCCCGTGGTTCGCAAATTACCTTATACCCCCCAAAAGACGGGATCTGGCACGAGCGAGAACGACACATCTTGGTTTGAGCAGCTTGGATGTGGCCGAAGCTACCGAGGAAACACGTGGGCCAGGAAGCGGGACAGCATCCTCTGAATATGAAGCTGCGAAAAGGGCAGCTGGAATACCCTCAGAAGGTCAACCAAAGGCTCTTAATCTGGGTCGGCGGAAAGGTCTTGGCGGTTTGCTCAGCTCGCCAATTTACGCCGCGCGCTTCAAGCTTGATGCCTTATCCAACGAAGTCTTCGAACCCATAACAGATCTCCTAGGGAAGAAAGACTATCTTTTGAATGGAGATACGCCATCTAGTTTGGATTGTCTTGCCTTTGGCTATTTGTCGCTGATGCTCTATTCTCCTGTGCCGCAAGCTTGGTTGAAAGAAGCCATACAGACGAAATATCCTCGCATACTGAGGTACATCCGCCGGGCACGCGCAGAACTCCTTGGCAATATAGACATTGATCCCGCCCAAGTCTGGTCGATAAGCAAGGGTCATATTGCACAAACACCGCAAAATCTGCCGTGGCGATGGCGGGAGGCTCAAGGGCCGATTACAAACGTGGCAAGAACAGCCAGCCAGATTTTCAAAAGCATACCTGTCATATCGACAGTGATGCAAAATCAGGTAATCGTGCAAGATGATACAAGAGGGCTTGTCAAGACGAGCAAGTCTTCTCTTCCGAGTCCATTGGCGTTAAACACTCTTTTTGCATGCTCTGCTATTGTTACAACAGGGCTTGCTGGACTTGCTATACATCATCGGCGGAATCCACGTGAGGGTCTTCTCATATTTTGGGGTCTTCGTCCTTCGACTGGACTGAATGCATTTGGAGAAGCCGAGAGTCTTCTCAGTGTGCTCGCAGGTCAGTTACAAGGGGGTGCGTCCATGTGAGCTTTGATGTACACAAGGAATGCATTTGTGTACTAGCAGGAACCGGCGTTCAGATACCCCCTCTTAGAAGATAGAAATCCAGGGAGATGGCTTTTCACTCTACCAGGGAAACCAGTTTTGAAGCCATTTGCACAAGGAGACGTCACCAATGATCATTAGCCTGTCAAGCCTCAACGCCAGCCACGCGCTAAACTACCTAGACTGATCATAGTAGTAGAAGTCAACATGTGAAAACAAACATAGGTAAAGCTGAGAAGGCGAGGAAGGTGTAAAAGATTGCGAGTGCGAGGTAGAGTGTTGGGGAAATAAAGCCCATGAAAAACAATCTAGATTTGTACTCCCTGTTGTCCTTGGGTATGCTTATGGTTAGTGTGGTGCATGAGAGACACGATGTGATGGCCCCATCCGGTGTTCTGTGGGGATGATCGACGCGGAGGACTACTGTTACGTCATTGGGGGCGGTCCGGACATATCCTACGCAAACAAAACGTCGCCGTGCCCCTCAACTCGGTCGCATTTCCAACTTAACTTACTTCAACAACCACATCCCCGAGCAAATCACCTCCTCCTGCCACTGTTACCTATCATCACCATGCATCGCACCTACAGTAAGTCTTTCTTCACCACGAATTGTACACCTCTGCTTGTCCTCGTATCTGTTTTGTCCCGCAGAGAGCATACAGCAACAAAGCAAAGAGTAACACTGGGCACGCCCAGTAGCTGTCATCTGTTATTCACATTATGCTAACCTCCTCTCTCCTGTAGGTATGCGCCAGTCGCGCGCCCCTACGGCGTCGCAAATTCAGAACCCGCCCCCTCCGACTTCTTCGACGAAGAGCGGTCGCTTTTTCGGGAAAGGCAACATCGGTATGGCTTACCAAAACTTCGAGCGTTACATCTAGGTCTAACACATCGGTGACATAGGACACACTTTCCGCCACAAATCCGCTGGAGCCTTCGGTCCCGATTTGGCTAAGAAATTGTCCGCTCTGGTGAAGATGGAGAAGAACGTTATGCGCAGCATGGAACTTGTTAGCCGGGAGCGCATGGAAGTTGCAGTAAGACTCTACTTTGGATAAATCGGCCTGTAAACTGTGGCTAACCACACAAAAGCAACAATTGTCCATATGGGGTGAGGCTTGTGACGATGACGTCTCCGATGTCACAGACAAGCTTGGTGTATTGATTTACGAGATTGGCGAGCTGGAGGACCAGTTCGTGGATCGCTATGACCAGTATCGCGTCACTATCAAGAGTATTCGCAACATTGAGGCCTCTGTGCAGCCCAGCCGCGACCGTAAGTGATACGATCCGCGCTTGGCACGACGTGAGCTAACTTTTTTCAAGGTAAACAGAAGATCACCGACCAGATTGCTCAATTGAAGTACAAGGAGCCCAACTCTCCTAGGATTGTTGTTCTAGAGCAAGAGCTTGTTCGTGCTGAGGCCGAGTCATTGGTCGCTGAAGCCCAGCTATCCAACATCACCCGGGAGAAGCTCAAGGCTGCATTCACATATCAATTTGATGCTATGCGGGAGCACTGCGAAAAGTTGGCCATTATCGCTGGATATGGAAAGCACCTGCTCGAACTGGTCGACGATAGCCCCGTCACACCCGGTGAGACCAGGAATGCGTATGACGGCTATGAGGCTAGCAAGGCCATTATCCAGGACTGTGAGGATGCTCTTACAAACTGGGTATCACAGAATGCATCTGTAACCTCCAAACTTTCACAACGCTCTCGTACCCTCTCACAAAGGCGTAAGAACGCTGCGCGCCGCGCCGAAGGCGTCGATCTCTCTCATCAGGACCAGCCATTGGATAGCAGAGAGTCAGGCCTATGGATCCCTGCTTCCGAGCACGCAGGTAATGGCTACGAGGATGAGGAAGAGGAAATCGATGCACCCTCCACCGTCGGTACTGAAACTCGAGGCCGGGAGGAGGAAAGGGTTATCGCCGCTTAGTCAACAATGAGATGGCTAATGTGCTTTTCGAGTGCAGGACTCGGTACGCCGTCTTCGGAGACTGTCGCTATCGCCCTATGATGTATACCCCCGAGCGAGCGACGGACAGTGTCAAACATATTTCTCAGATGGGGCTGGTCTGTAATGGGTAACTCTTGACCAGTTGGACTAGGGCGGATGTTGTACTTCAGCAGTCACACGCGGGCCTTTTTCATGGGCTATCTTGTTTCTTCTTTTCTTTTTCGATGCTTGACGAATTTCATAAGTCTCTGTTGCTCTTAGGAAAGACGGAGTAATTCAGTCAATTGATGGGCTCTTTTGAGTTCAAAGGGAATGGGAGGTAACGTATTCTCGATCTCCCGGTAATAGATAGTGTTAATGTCAAATTGCTTGCCAATTGCTTTTTTAAAATGTAACATGTATTCTATTCACACCCAAATTTTTGTCCTGTGATCTGAACATAAGATATTGCATACCTTGTCGGTCCTCCTCTTCTGTCCGTACATCCCACAAACCTATTCAATCCAAATCAAATCCCAGCACTTCCCATCTCCCTCATTCACACACACATACACACCCCAGCTCCACTTACTCGGCGAATCCATACCCACTCGCCCGGTCAGTCGGTCGGCCGGTCTATCAATCGGCCCATACATTCACCAAGAGGCCAAAAAGATCTCGGCCAAACTGGACCCTTCTTTCTCTCTCCTTTTCTGCCTCCACGTCACCCTTATCCCCTGTTAGTGCTCGACTGCAAGAAGGCGCCGGCCTTTTTTTTCTTCTGTCAGAGGCTTGTCCTTGTAGTTGGCTCGGTGGATGCGCAAGGGGGTACGTATAAGCGTAGTTTTTAGGTGGCACACGACATTCTTGACATGGTTTGCCCGGGTGGAAGGGATCATCCATGTAGTTGTACATAATTGATCCATGTGGCTGTTACGATGCGGGATTGAAGTCAGTGGTGGAGTTAGTTTTGTCGTTCATTTTTGTTAGGCTCGGAGATTTTGGGGATTTTTTTTTTCTCCTTGCTCTTTTTCATGACGGAGCGCTAGGTACATTTACGCACGAAATATATTTTTACCCTCCTACATGCCAGATACATGCATGTACTGATCCACACCCACCCAGCCTTACAACTAGGCACCGTACCATCCATGCATTTAACCAACCTACCCTTCCATCCACGTACATCCCTCCGCACAAGTACACATACATGGACAAGCCTATACAACTCGCGCAGAAGAAAAAACAGTGCACGCCAGCGACTCGGTTGACCCACCCCCCTGGGCCCATGCTTTGGTATTATTAGCAGCCGTTGAGAAGGTGAAAAAGGGGGTGACATTTGGACTGAGTGGGGAACAGAGCCACACTTGGTCCTTCCAGGGGAAAGGGAGACGGCGGGCGGCGGTGCATTGCTGGAGTGGAATCGTTGGAAGAAGATGAAACGCTGGGATGGAATGAAGGAGAGTCATAGGTAGACCCTTATTTTTTGGGGGGGCTTTGGACCGAGGTAAACATTAGGGTTCAATTTATTCATTTTGATAAAATTCTAAAAAAAGGAGGCAAGAAAATGAAGACAGTAGGTACCTATGCAAGAAGTTCTCTCATCGTGACTACATATGCAATTCCTCTGTGCTGTTTCTAGCTATTCGTCCCTTGTTTTCTCTTCTTCTATTATCCCCCAGTAATATGACCTCGGGATGGTCCAGCAAGGCACGTGCTTGCGTGTGCCATCCTCCAGTGCTCTAAGTTATCCGCATTAGGGCCTGTTTTTTGCGCACATACAACGTGACTGTATTTAAAAGATAGCACGTATATTTGGGGAGAAAAGCTATATATATAGGGAATCATCAAAGTGTCTTCTTCTTCGCAATTGATTGGTGTAATCAGTCACGGTATCAACACTGGTTTCAAATCTCAGGTAACGTCCTTGGCTGGGGACAGGCCGAATTATATCTGCTACGTTGTATGTGCGTAGAAAATAGGCCCTTACTATCAGAAACTCTTCTAGTGCCTACGGCTATAAGCAATTCTGGGGGGTATACGACCAGCGATGTTACGTTGGGGCTTAAGTATTTTAAATTTGTGTATACCAATGATATTTTAAAAATCCTACCCCTTCTAGGTAGGAAAGAAAGGAAATTATAGCTACATACGCTGCTTTTACTTATATGTACTCCTAAAAAAATGCAGCATAGGTTATCTTTTCATCCACACTATCCTATAAAATGATTCCCTATCCTTCAATGTTGGAACCCATAAGCCCCAATTACGTGACCAATGGTTACCTGTGAGCACGTCCCAGCCAGGGACGTTACCTGAGATCCAAATCAGTGTTGATACCGTGACTGATTACACCAATCAATTGCGAAGAAGAAAACACTTTTAATAATTCGGCCTGTATTCAGAGCTACAACGTATTTGTACTGTATTC
The DNA here is from genome assembly GCA_023627715.1 of Periconia sp. R9002. Taxonomy (NCBI): domain Eukaryota; kingdom Fungi; phylum Ascomycota; class Dothideomycetes; order Pleosporales; family Periconiaceae; genus Periconia; species Periconia sp. R9002. The sequence continues at coordinate 763,450 of JAMAHW010000004.1, read as the reverse complement.
AGCTAATTTGAGATGCTGAGACTACCCCGTCCCAAAGAGAGCTCAAGCTTTCTACCCAGAGAGGAATCAGTGTTTTAGCCGCGTCTGGTGTCGTGCTGTCGAGCGGGGAGTCTTGGAGACTACCCTTCCTCGAGGAGGGCTTGACAGGCGGCTGTTTGACCTCGAGAGGAACCAATGCTCCATCGGGCTGGACGTCTGTGAGGGCAGATAGTGTAGGTGATGTCCTTTCTACTGTGATGCGCGGTCTTTTCGGGGGCCTAGACTGCTGAAGTCTGTCCGTCCGTTCCAGCGAATCTTGCTGTCTGTCCGGTGGCGTTGACGGCATCCTTGAAGACACCACTTTGAGTATGGGTGAAGAAGAGCATAGGTGAAGAAGAGCATAGGTGAAGAAGAGCATAGGTGAAGAAGAGCATAGGTGAAGAAGAGCATAGGTGAAGAAGAGCATAGGTGAAGAAGAGCATGGGTGAAGAAGAGGCGACGGGTAGACGGGTTGGAAGCTTGTGTCTAGGAAGGCACGGAGTAATTGTAGGAAGGTAAGCTCGCATAGTGATAGTAGCTGCGTGGCCTGCAGGGCAGGTGTGTTGGAAGAGAAGGAAGGTGGTGTCGAGAGTCTGCGATAAGGATTAACCGACGTGCGCGGGCGCGGAAGCATCACTGATTATTTCTACAGTTTGTAACTTCCCTACGTTCCTTGTTTGCTACTACTTTAGGATACAACGCGTTCCCTTAGATCTTCTTCTCCTCCATCGAAGGCTTCTCCTCATCCCAAGCAGTCCCCATGCTGTGTGTGTGGGGATTGCTCCACTTTATTCTTATTACCATGGACATCTATTTTGTATTGGAAGAAATTTGGGTTTGTGGTTCTCTGTTTTCAACTTTCTAATCAATGGAGGAATGGATGATGATCGCTACCTAGGTATGTATGCATTTACAATATTTGAACCGTTAACATTCCCACCATACATGAAAGCGTCAACATTATGACGAAGGACCATTAGCACTTGCAGCGGTGAAAAAGGCCCGGCGTTTCTCACGCGTCTTCTCATCCAAAGCATCATTTGTGGGACGCCCGCGTTTGCCCTTCTTCTTTGTAGGTTGTGGTGGTGGTAGCTGTGGTTTCGTCGTCGAATTCGGGCCTGATGAGGTGGCAGATGTGGACTGGACTGCTTCCTTGATGGTCTGCCGCGAGAGACAGAAGTCAATGTGTGAGTTAAAGGTGGTATCATCCGGTGCTTGCGGAAGAGAGCAAATTGGACATATCCATGGCTCAGGTTCTGGCTCCTGCTCCACTCGGGGTTGATCTGTTGTCGACTTTTCGGTGACTTCACCTATCGTTTGTTTCTCGTATTCTTGAGAGAGTTGTTCCAGTTCGTTCATGTCGTTGTCGCGTTCTTGCCGGGCTGCTTCTTCGAACTCGGCTTCCGGCCAAACTTCCCATCCCGCTGGATCGACATTAGATCGCGTTTTGGTAGCAGCTGCCGGTTTTTCGGTGTTTTTTGCAACTCGATGTCGGCCAAAAAAGTCGATGCCAGGCTTTTTTGTGCTAACAAGGTGCGTAACCCGCAAACCCATCAGCCGTAGTTTGAAATCTGGCATTTCCTTCATCAGTCTCTCCAACATAGGAAGACTATATTTGTATAGATCGTCTGCTTTATGAATGGCAAAGGGAGGTGTCATCTGTCGTGTATAGACTTCGTATGTATGGAGCTTTATTTTGATACACAGTGTGCGACCTTTGAACTCGGTTCGCTTCAAGTCACCTTCCAACTCTTCGGCAACTTCTCGCAGTTTGGCACGCAGCGAGTCTGGTGAGGCGAGCTCTTTGAATGTTGTTTCGGTGCCCACACTCTTTCGTTCGTACTCCTCTGCCGGCTGGATCGAAGTGCGACCAAGACCCAGGTAACACTGCATCAAGAACTGGAAAGCCTTTTGCCCGAAAAGCTGGGCCAAATAGGCTCTGTACTCATATATGTCACCGCACGTTTTAACGCCGATCGCATCCAGTTCGCGCTCGAACACACGCCCGACACCGTTTACTTTTCTGGTAGGTAGTGACCTCATAAATTCCATGATGGTTTGCCTGTCCCTTGGCAGCGAAAACTGACCGTTGGGCTTGTTTTTGTTACTACATATTTTGGCAAGCTTTGCGTTGGCCGCTATACCGGCTGATACCGTAATCTTAGTCCTTTCATGGACTTCCGCGCGGAGTTGCTGTACAGCTTCTTCGGGGCTCATACTATGGTCATTACAGTATTGGGTCAAGTTTAAATACCTGATATTGGGGTAGAGTCAGTCAAAATCGCCCCTAGACGGAGAATAGAGTCTTTCTGTCTTCCGTTCTTCGCTGGCAATGTGAAATCTGGGCTATACTTACGCCTCATCGCAGGATGCGGACTCAAATCGAGGATCATACTCTGCTAGCACAGCACGAACTTCTTCTGCTTTGGCAGAATATTTGGCGAAGTTCATAGGCACACAGATGAGCTGCGGGCAGAGTTTCATGGCTACAAAACCAGCCATTCCGGAACGGCATCCAAATTTACGAGCATGATAGTTGCACGTTGTGAGAACGCCTTTGCCGACAGCCATGGGAACATCTTTCAACTCTGGCCGATCAAGCTCTTCCACTGCTGCATAAAAAGCGTCGCAATCAATGTGGACCACAACCTGTGACAGGTCTCGCGACAATTCCAACTCCGCAATGTAGTCATCCGCCCTCCTCAAATGCGAGCTCAGGTCAAGCTTCTCCAACTGGCGCTTTTTGTCCGAAATCTTGTTGATTTTCTCCGTCAGAGTTTTATCCCGCACCTCCTCATTATTGAAGAATTTGCTGCCTTTGGACGCATTGTAGATTATCTCCGAGACTTTCTGTTGGTTGACGGTATCCTGGCCGGCTTTGGTAAGACTAGGGCCCAGTAGGTGATATTTCAACGTGTCGTGCTCATCAGAAGGAGTTCTGGAGGCCTGAGGTCGGTCTGATGCATGTGCAGTCATGGCGGCCGGAACATGAAGGTTGGCGGCATCGGACTGTGGGAACGTATTCGGAGAGGAATGGGAAGGCGCATCCTGATGGTGAGGCAAGAGTTGGGGAGATGGTGAGCTGGCAGTACCCGTGACATGGCTATTCATAGTGGATGTGGAGCCATAATAGCATTGATGACAGAGTGAAAGGATATAGCCGATGATGCCCGTATAACAACGCGTCCAAGGCGATTATATGAAAGCGCGCGCTAAGACCCAGAACAGCTTAGTTACAAAGCCCGCCTGGCCGGGCACTGCGCGCAGAATGGCTTCATCATCACAATAGAGAGCGGATCTCATCTCGTAGTTGCCCTCGCCCACAACAAGGAGGCATTCACGAGAGCCCCTCAGTCTTATTCACCGCTACGCCATGGCCTCGCTTTGCACTTCTGCACCTACCTGATTCTGCGGCCTCTCCTCTTACACGCCTGCCGCGCCCTGCAGCATATTCAACCCCAAACCCGTTTGTTTTGGTCTGCAGAAATTAAACATCGCCTCACAACACTCCTGTCAACACGCCAACCCTCCCCCAGCAACCACCAATTGCCTCCTTGGACGGCCATGTCCACCCTCCTCAATACCTCTAACCGACCTCTGAATTAATACAAGCAGTCGGACCATGCCCATAGACCGAAACAACACGAACACCTCGCGGCCATTGAAGCCCACTCTCGCTACCACCCGCACCGCAAAGACTCCCGTCACCCCACGTCTTGCGTCTACCACTTCCGGCACCTCCTCCACCACCACCACCACTCGCAAGCCTCGCAGCGTTGTAGGCTCTGCTCCCCGAATTGCCACATCTACCAACGAAGATGTCACCCCCGTCAAATCCCTCCTAAACAGCAATGTAACCCCACGGTCGTCGGCTAGGACATCCCGTGTTGGCGCAGGCAGTGCTCAGTCTACTCCTACCGGCACACCCTCTGTTACCTCAGCTACTTCGAGACCAACCTCATCCATTGATTATGCACAGAAAGAGCAGGGTTATGGCTACGGTGCACCCGGGGCTAAGCTCCCCAGTGGCCAAAGTAAGAGGCCGAGAAGCGTCGTTGGAGGAAATAACTACAACACAACGCCTACACCTCGACCGCCGCTATCCAACATCTACAATCATGCCCCTGATGTCGGGGCACGGAGTACCTCGCCTATGTTCTTTCACGTGAATGACGCTCGAACAGTGCAGGACCAACCGCCGCCTCAGAAAAAGGGCCCCGTATTCTTCTATGCTAATGGTGACCAAGACGAGGGCCCTAAAAACAACCGGGATTCCTCTCCGCCATTATCCTCCGTGGGCAGATCACGACCAGAGAGCAAGTTTTTCCATGCAGACAGCATTTCCGAAGCGAAAGCCAGCCCATCGTCTCCGACACCGCCACTATCTACATCACCCGAGAATTGGACCAACCATTCTCTTGCGGCAGCCCAACAAGGTCTCCGCCCGCCATCTCCTTCGAAGGACAGCATGCATCTCTCGTATAGGAAAGGCGTCTCTCAAGTCCTCCGACCAAACCTACACAGAGGTTCTTCGGGTTTGTCAATTTTCTCTGGAACACACACACCCGAAGCTAGCGTTGTTGGTTCAGGAAGAAGATCCAGCGGTGGATCATCCATCACCCGTATGGGTCACGGAAAAAGCGCTAGTCTCTCTTCGATTGATTCTACACATTCGTTGAAAAAGGTGCCCTCACAAGATCCGACCGGCATTCACCCAAGCCCGTTGCATCACGAAAACATGACCTCTAGCAGTGGCTCATTGCCTGAAAATGTGATTTCCGCGTCCGCTGGGTCCGGTGACATTCAAAATGGATTGTCATCACCAAACCCGACTGTCTCAAAGCCTGCACCAGGCCAAAGCATGCTGGAGCACATGAATGAGTTGGCTGCCAATGCCAGGAGAGAAAGAAAAGTTCTCGATCTTGAAATCAGCAATAGCTCTCTCCTTGCCATCAATCGCTCTCTTGAGAAGGAAGTCCGTAAACAAAAGGCGGAGTTGCGCAGATTCCGACGCATGACCCGAGCGGGTCGTTTCTCGACAGATACAGTAATCACGAATTCTGAAGAGTATTCGGTAGCCGATACGAACGAGTTCGGCCAATTGTCGGATATGTCAGAAGAAGAGGAGGATGGTCTTGAAGACAGTAGTGACTCTTCTTTCGATGAAAGTGTCATGAGTCCTGAAGCGCTGGCAGAGCGTGACGCCGCCCATCGTTTACGGGATGAGAAGCGGTTGCGGCTCGATCTGTCAAAACATCGCGAACTGCTCGTTGACAGTCAAAAGATGAACCAAAGCTTAGGGCGGTGCCTGACTTGGACGGAAGAGCTTATTAAAGATGCACAGAAAGCATTAGCTTTTCAGGTTCGCGTTAGCGACGTCCAACTTGGAGGCCGCGTACTCAGTGCCGATGAGCAGCAAGACGCTGATCAAGAGGAAGAGTCTAAGGCTTTGTTGAGTCCTTGGACACCACCGCATCGAGCTGCCGACATTGATTCTAGTCCTTTTTCAACACTTGAGGGCAAAGAGCGGGACAGCGGCGTTGATCTTGACAGCATACATCCCATCTTAGCAGGTCTTCCCAGCGTTATTTCGCCGCTTGCATCACCTTTGCAGGAAACATCCACCGGATTTCCGCTGGACAGATAAAACATCCACACAGTATTTCACTTCTCCCAGTCATCATTTACAGACATTTCGATTTCCTTTGTCACATACCCCCAGCTGCTCCTGCTACTTGGCGTCCAATTTCCTTGATTTCCTTTACAACCTTTGTTGTGGGTTTTGGGCTGTCTACATTACCAGCGGCGCAAACGGCTTAAACGTTGAGTGTGATCTCGACGTCCTAACGAATCTTTCTTATGTCTATATTATTGCTTCCATTTGCAAGTCACTTTCTTTCGTCTCCTTGTGTATATTGGCCGTGGAAATGATTTCCCGGCTTGCTTTTTTTTATCGCCCGCCTTCTGTACATTGGGCCATTGATCTCTCGCGATCGCGTTTCTCTCCTTAATGTTTGTTGTCTTTTTCTATTATCTCTCAAATTCTCTCGAGCATCATATCCGCCACACAACAACTCTCTGCAAAACAAAATCAAGAGCAGAGGACCGGCAGACAGGCACAAAAAGAGAGGGAACACACAAGCTCATAAAGCCTGACCTTTTTTCCCCACCCTTCTCTACATACACCACCATCATGCCTGAGCTCCAAACATAGCTCTCTTTCATGTCTGTTTCACGGCCGTCTTCTCCTTTTTTTCACTGATTCGGCACTGATTGGACCGTGGCGGCGTTTATTATGTTCGATATACCTACCCCTTTGTGTGTATTTTTATGAGATACCCCCACCCCAAACCAACCTACCAACTTATCAAACCACCATATGTGCTATCTTTCTGTTACCCTGTTATACTTGTAACATCAGAACACGTAACATTAGTTTTTGAAACAAGAATAGAAGAAATCTACTACTACTTTGCTGTGAAAAAAAAAACCTCACTGTGTGATTGATGTAGAAGAGAAGAATTGGAGAGTAGATCGTTTTGCTAATTCCCTTATTTTTCCTTCCCCTTTTCTTCCCCAGCGAGGTGATGATGGATCCTTTAGACCATCCAAGAAAGAAAGAAAAAGATCCCATAATCTAATATACATACAAACCACAAGCCGGCGGAGCCCCTGCTACTTTCTATACATAGAAGCCCGCGGCGGCCTTCATATACATACATACATATATCGTACTAACCAACCAGAGATCCAACCGTTCAACACGCTGCTGCTGATGCAACGTAAGTCCTCCCCCCCCCCTCCTTTCTCTCTCGTGATGTTTTCCTCTGTCGATTTACTGCCCTGCCGGCGATCCTCATGTATTAATTGTACAACAACAGAAATATCTCAGTTCGTTCCCCTTGTACTCCACGTGAGTGAGGGAATGTTGGGGGTAGAGGGGGAATAGGTAAGTAAGGAGGTTCCAAACAAACAAACAACCCTATCATTCCCCCCTTTCTCTTCACTTTCTACAGAAAGGGTATTACATTCCGGGTCCGTGAATTCCCCGACAAAATAACCCCTGCTTTTTCAACACACGCAAAAACCCTCCGCGCCGCTCAAAAACAAGAAAAAGAAAAGGAAAAAGAAGCACGCGATTAAGACTGCTTCGCCTTCTGCTCCTTTTCGTACTTGGCAATGAGCTCCTTCTGCAGCTGCATGGGCGCGGGGTGGTAATGGCTAAACTCCATGGAGAACTCTCCTTTGCCCTGCGAGTTGGCACGGAGCTGCGACGAGAAGCCAAACATGGAGTTCAAGCTGCAGTCGGCGTGGATGGTGAAGTCGTCGACGCCAATGTCCGTCTCGTTGATGACGGCGTTGCGCTTGTTGAGGAGGCCGACGATGGCGCCCTGGAACTCGTTGGGTGCCGTGATGGTCGTCTTCATGAGGGGTTCGAGGATCTGGGGTTGGGCGGCGGCGAAGGCTTTGCGGAAGGCTTGCTGCGTGGCGATGCGGAAGGCGTTTTCGGACGAGTCAACGGGATGCGTTGCGCCGTCGTTGATGACCATGTTGACGCCGAGCACCTTGTGCCCGAGGAGTGGGCCCGTCATGCAGCTGGCTTGGAAGCCCTTGTCGCAAGCTGCAAGGAACTTCTCGGAGATGATGCCTCCCGTGATGAGGTGCTCGAACTTGTTCTCCTCGAGCGATGGCATCGGCTCTATCCAACCCATGATGCGCGCAAAGTCTCCGGATCCTCCTGTTTGCTTCTTGAGCGTATGGTCGAAGTTGGCGCGCTGTGTGAGGGTTTCGCGGTACGCGACTTGTGGTTGGCCTGTCTCGCACTCGACGCGGTACTCACGGCGCATGCGCTCTACGTAAATGTCAAGGTGAAGCTCGCCCATGCCGGAGATGACGGTTTCCTGGGATTCTGGGTCGACGTGGACGCGGAATGTGGGATCTTCGCGGGTGAAGCGGCTCATGGCCTTGGAGAAGTTTTGGAGGTCACGGTTGTTCTTGGCCTTGATGGAGAGGGAAACGACGGGTTCAGGAACGAACATGGAAGACTTTTGGAAGATTAGTATGCAAACATCTGTGACGAAAGCAGTGGAAATAAACATACCATAGTGTAGCCGAGAGCACCGTCCGTGAAGGTGTCTCCAGAAGCACAATCCACACCAAACACGGCGCAAATCTCACCAGCTCCGATTTCTTGCACTTCCTCCATTTCGTTGGAGTGCATGCGCACAATCTTGGGAATCTTGATCTTCTTGTCCGTTCGTGCGTTGAAGACGTTCAGGCCCTTGCGAAGGGTACCTTGGTAGACTCGAATGTACGTCAACTGTCCAAAGTTGCTCTCTTCCAGCTTGAAAGCCAGTCCGACAAAGGGAAGCGAGTTGTATGAGACCAGTTTCACAGGAGCTTCGTTCTTCTTCTTGTCCAGCGCCATGTTCTCAACTTCGGCGGGGTTGGGCAGGTAATCGCAAACGGCGTCGAGCATCGGCTGTACGGATTTGTCGGCCAAGGCGGAACCCATCATCACAGGCGAGAACTTCAACGAGATGGTGGCTCTGCGGATCGCTTCCTTAATCTGCTGTGGAGTCGGCGTCTCTTCGTTGAGGTAAATTTCCTCGATTTGCTCATCCACATCCGCCAACTTCTCAATCAGTTCCTGCCTCTTCTGCTTGCACAAGTCGACGAGATCTTCTGGTATCTCATCTTTTTCGACAATGATCTCGCCTTTAGCCCCCTCGTTGTAGATAGCCTTCATTCTGATCAGGTCGACCACACCCAAGAAATGATCCTCACGGCCGATGGGCACTTGGATCGCCGCTGCAGGCATCTTAAGCTTTTGGTTGATTTGCTCCACGGCCTTCCAGGGGTTTGCCCCCATACGATCCATCTTGTTCACGAACGAAATTCGGGGAATGTTGTATCGCCTCATCTGTCTGTCCACAGTGATCGTCTGACTCTGTACACCGCTTACAGCACAAAGAATCATGACTGCACCGTCAAGCACTCGCAACGCACGTTCGACCTCAATTGTGAAATCAATGTGACCAGGCGTGTCAATCAAGTTGATGTGGTATCGCTCTTCCTTTCCATCCTCCTTCTTGACCCAGTCACAGAAAGTGGCGGCAGACTGAATTGTGATTCCCTTTTCCCTCTCAAGATCCATAGAATCCATCTTTGCGCCGACGGAATCTTTTCCGCGGACCTCGTGTATGCTGTTGATTCGGCCTGTGTAGAAAAGGACGCGTTCCGTTGCGGTCGTTTTTCCAGAGTCAATGTGTGCCTGTATCCACAATCAGATCTATCCAACACCACTATCTCAAATATTCAACGAGAGAGGAGAAAAGTTGCCGTACCGCAATACCAATGTTCCTGACTCTCGATAATCTCGCCGCTTCGACGGGATCCAGGTTCTCAACGATGGTTTCTTGTGATAAAGTACCCGGGTCTTCGTTGGCCTTTGCCATGCTGTATGCATCGTCAATAAAAATTTCCACCTATGCATCCCTTTGAAACTAGATGTCTGCGTCTAAAATGCAAACTTACACCGCAGCAGCAGACTGCCATCTCCTCTGATCAAACGACCTCTGGTTCTGAATCCATGCCTCAGTCTTGATTCCGCTAGTGAAGGCCGATCGGGTGGGCGTGGCGGTCGAAAGGGCGTGTCGCGAGGGGGCTCGCGATGTGGTGCGAACTGAAGCGCGCAGGCAACTCGAAGCCAGCGATTGCGCTCGGGTGAACGATTGAACCCTCATCTTGTAAGTGATTGACAAGAATGGAGGGAAAATGAAATGGAAATGAAGGGACGACAATGCAGTCTGCTTGGGTTGTTCATCAGGAAAAAAAGAGCATGGGTCCGTCCTCGGGGGTCCGCACGACCGTCACGTGCAGCGTGATTTTCTGACATTTTCGGACCCTGCCTAGGCCGTTATCAACATATGGGGCACCACGTATGTATCATGAAGGACGTCTGAATGCGCTTCAAGCGCCCACTCTGTATATTATGAGAACGAGGTCGATCCAAAATATAAATATAAAGAAGTCAAAGGGCTACCTATCTATACAAACAATTTCTTGACAAGCAAGCTATGAGAATAAGCCAGTTTGATACCTGTTGAGATGAGATAGACAACACACACACGAATGATCATCCAATCCAATAAAAAAGTATAACAAGTTGTGGACAAAGAATAATCTCCCCAAGTAACACCTCGCCATGGATATAGTCCCCTTGACAAAACTTCGCTCCGTGGAATGCTTAAGGTTTAAAAATATGGGAGGGATGCGCCATAAGAAATGAAAGATAAAAGCGCGCACGATAAGATCGCACGCGGAAGTGTCGAATGAAGTCAATAAAGATGGAGCCACTCCCAAGGTTTCAAAATTCCAGCCTATAGCTCATCGACAACAGCTTGTTCCGCGGCTTCCGGTGCCTTAGTCTCGGACTCCTCAATGGCAGCCGCTTTCTCTGTAGACTCAGGAAGCTCGATAGTCGTAGACTCTTTCGCAACTTCAGGCTGCTGGACTGGGGTTGCGTCATCGGCAGATGCCTGCGCAGGTTCAGCTGAGTTTGCTTCAACAGCAGGTGGTTCTGTAGGGGCAACTACAGAATCCTTCACCGAATCAGCAGCTGGGGCGACTTCGACCTCAGGCTCAGGCTCAGCTACAGGTTCAGGGGCAGTCGCGCCAGCTCCAGTATCGACTTCTTTATTGCTGGTTACAGCAGGTTCAGCATCAACGCTCTCCACATTGTTGGTTTCGCTGGCCTCGGCAGCGATAGGCTCGGTTGCAGTGGGTTCAACGGGAGAAACGGATTCTTCAGTTGCGATAGGGGCTGCTGGAGGAGACGTCTCCTCAGTAACAGCAGATTCTACTGGAGCGGGCGTCTCCTCAGCTGCAGTAGATTCGGGTAGAACAGGCGTTTCCTCACTCTCAATGGATTCAGCTGGTGCTGGTGCAGGCGCTTTCTCACTTCCAGCAGGCTCCACTGGAGCGGAGGTTTCTTCGGCTGCAGCGGGTTCGGCGGGCGCTGGCTTTTCCTCTGGCTTTTTCTCTCCCGAATGACCGTTTGTAACTGCGTCTTTCGTCTTAGCAGCAATCTCTTCCACCTTTTTCTTGCCTTTGGTAATGACACTCTCGTGTGCCTTGGGCTTAATGGGGGCTTTAGAAGCGGGTTTGCGTGGTGGAGATGCCACTTTGTCCTTATCACTTGTTTTACTGGCGCTGGCGGTGGTCGGACGCATCATTCGAGCCAGAAATCCCTCGTCTGCAGCTCCCTTCGTGGAGGCACGGGACTCTGGTCGCTTGGACGTAGTGGCTGGTGCCAACGATGCGCGCGAGGGCTGTTTCCGCGCAGGAGGAGCAGCGGCTTTCGGGGTTGATCGCGCAACGGTGGACGGCTTGCGAACAATTTTCTGAGCGGCTGCCTCATCGCCGGTTTTGGCGGCTGAAGATGCTGTAGGAGCTGTCAAATGAGATGGCAATCGTACTGGGCGCGTAGGTGACCTCGGCTTGGGTTTCTTGAAGCCGCCAGGAGAGGTCGTAACAGTTTCTTTGGAAGCTGAGGCAGAGCTCGCTGGTTTCGAAGGGACTGATTTCTTAGCCTCAGTCACAGGCGGTTTGGTTTTGGCAGCAGCGCTTGCTGTAGTCCCCGCGGTGGCTGTAGAGGGCTTGAGGGAACTCTGGGCGGTCCTGGTAGGGACTGTGGTTTTGACTGGCTCTCTCGCCTTGGAGGTCGCTCTTGTAGGCGCGGGGGACTTTGCGGCAGACGCGGAGGAAGCAGGTTTCGGAGTCGTTGTAGGTGTCTTCGGGATCTTGGCAGCCCCAGGAGATTTCGGTAGAGGACTCTTTGAAGGGACAGACTTGCTGCTGGAAGCCTTGGCTGTCGATATGGCAGCAGGCTTCTTTCCAGCAGGCTGGGCAGAGGAAGCACGCGCACCATTTGTTTTTGACTTAACAGCGGTGCTGGTCTTGGGTGCAGCAAGCGCCGACGTGGGTTTCAAGGGCTCAGCTGGAGGAGGAAGAGCTTCTCCGCCAGCAACAGCAGCTGCGCTTTTAGGATCAGCAGGCTTCAATGACACCTCATCTTGAGCCCCAGAAACAGGTTTATCAGGGTTTTCGGCTTCTGTCTCTTTAGGTTTGGACTCCGGGAAGTCAGAACCCTTCATGATTGTCCCCAGATTCGTCATCTCGCCCGATGCTTCGCGAATTGGCGGCGGGGGTAGGGAAGATTCTCGTGTATCCACAGCCTGTTCCGGAACTACCGCAGCAATGGGAGTGTTCTGGTCCCGCCCTTCCTTCTCTTGGGTAATGGTCTTCTTGATATCAGCTCGGGCGTCTTCTCCTACAGCGTCGCTTACGCTGAAGCTCTCGCGACGCTGGGCGTTGAGGCTATTTACGCTGACGCCCTTGGTTGTGCCTAGCTCCTTCGCGACACTTCCGCTCGATTCGACAGACACAAATGATGCTCTGACTTTGGAGGTTGGACGGCTGGTTCCTTCGGTGGCACTGCCTGCTGGCGAACGACCGCGGGGCTCAGGAGAGGCAGCACCCTGGTTCTCGAACATGGCCCGGAGGTTGCGGACGCCGCTGTTTGCGCTCATGACTGCGACGAGACGGACAGTCTTAGTGAGTGCGATCTGTGGTATTCTGTGGTGTGGTGCGGTGCGATTGATAGATGGGGTGGACGTGGAAGGACAAGGTACATGCAACGTGGGAAAGTGCTGGGGAAATAATTATGACCGGGATCAGCTCATACGCGTCTCGCTGGCGGCACTTTTGTTTCAAGCGGGCCAGTGCTGCTGTCTCAGGGCTGGTTAAGGGTGTATGCACTCACAACAACTGCAATTTCGATGTAATGACGTTCAATGCTCGCCTTCTGGGCTCCGATGCCGTGTTGAAGGAGAGACGGTGTGTCTCCTGGACGACGCTCCAGTACAGACCTAAACAAAGCCCAAACCTAATTGGTACATGCAAACATGCATCATGAGCATGACCGGCGAAGACGTCACACCACAGCTCACTTCAATTGCTTGTTCAAACAAGCAAGCATGGAATGCCTCTTGATAGTGTACAGTTGATTACTATTTCCGCATGTGATAATAAGGCTCTTATATGCCCATATAGGGTTGCCAAACTTACTATTGCGTGTCATCGGTGGGACGATAACCGTTGCTCGGCCAATCATAGCGCACGCTGTCTTCAATTTCACCCCACCAACCAATCAGAGATGGATAATTGTCGAAAATGTGGAGGGATACACACTCGCAATGGTTGCGCACTTTGGCTCCATGTTTGCTGTTCAAGTAGGCTTTGATAATAAAGTTCAAATATAGAGAGAGCGGGACCGACTAAAGTCTGAAGTATGCCAAACAACAAACGCTTGAACTATTAGCATCTTGCCCAAAGAAACATCAGGATATGCGCACAGAGCATCGCAGACACACAAACATAGCAAAACCCCTGAACATGCTAGACAGCGAATACTGGCAGATCTACGAAGGGTTAGAAGCTGCACTCGCTGCAGAGAAGATACTAAGCAAACCGCTACGAGGAAATGCGACAAAGGAATGTCGGCTAGAGCCGTTCACCGAGAAGCCTCTCGGTTCTCGATCAGAAGGGAGAGAGAACAAAAGCTTGCCGCATGAGATGCAGCTCAGCCAGTTGTAATACTAAAGGCGGGGACTGGCCCAAATCACGACCTAATTTCTCGGAAAAAGGTTATGGGAAACAGAGACATTGTGTGCACAAGACATATCAAGATAATGGCTACTATGGTATTCATGAATGGTCCTCCTACTATAGAATTCATTAATCATGCCTTGGTCGGGGTATTCTTCTAATCCTCTATAACAGAATAACTCCTTGTGCGCCATGCCAACCCATATCACCCCAAACAAATAAAAACTTGAGAATTGACACGACTAAAAACAAAGACCAACCAGCCCAAGCCAGAAATCAATCCCAGGCCATGAAGCTCGGCAAGGAAAAATGGCCGTCGGAAGGCTAAACTTTAGCTGTGTATAGCCATGCATAGCTGTGAGAACCGCAGAGCGTTACGCCCAGTATCCCAACAGTGACATCAGACCTGGTTGGAGTTAGTGCGAGGTCACAAGCTGGATCAAGAATATACGTACCGGCACCCAAGCACATGAGACCAAATGCACTTAGTAGTCTGCTCACAGGGCCCTTCTGCATGTACGGCGAGAACATAAATTCGTGGGCCATGAGCTCCACAAGCCCAGTATAGATCAAGATACCGGCACTTATCGAGTCAAAGACGCCGTTCACCATCAATGTCGTGGCCGAGCCTGGAGGGTAGCTGTCACGCACACCAAGACCAATAGCAATAGCGATAGGAGTCGACACGCCATAGCCCAACCCGAGCAAGTAAGGGGTCCATCTCTTGGATTTGGGCCAAGGGACCGTGGCCAGTCGGGCACCAAGACCGAGACCCTCAAATGTCTGATGGAAGACGAGAACAACGTAGAGGGTGATGAACTCAGCGCCAGCCACAGCTAGGGTCAGTCCTATGAAGATAGAATGGAATATCACGCCAAACTCCAGAATAAAGATGGCAGTCATCTGCGCGGCGTATGTCTCCGGAACATGCCCACGTTCGGCCCAGTCCGACTCTACATCCGAATTGTCTTGATGATCGCGAGCATGGCCAAGATGATCGTCTCCACGGGCGTGATGTTGGCTTTGTGAGTCGCCGTTGGATGAATCCTTTCTGTGATCATTCCCAAGAGTGTGTGCTTCGGCCATGTTTGGTGTTGAAACGGCAGCGTGGGCATGTGCATCGTGGGCGTGTGCGTGTCCACCACCAAGATTGCCGTAACGCATTGTCATGAGCTCTAGAAAGAACATGAGGAAGATAGTCATGAGAGCAATCGCCTCTGGCCATGGGTAGACCGTAACTGGCCCGGTCAAGCAGGGATTCGTGAGGTTCTCGTTCGCAGGAGCTAAAAGATGGATAAAGGCCGTGGCGATGATGACGCCGGAACCAAAGTATTTGGCAATGAAGAAGGCCCAGTCCGGAATTCCTATATGCTTGTTGCGCCGCGCGAAGACGGGAAAAACGGCGCCAAGTGTTGATCCAACGAGTATCACGAATATAGCAGACACTCGAAGGCCCATCCTGCCATCATACTCGTTGTCCGAGACACAGTGGCCCGGCGTCGGCTCTTCATCAACGGCTTCCTCCACTTGACGCACAACGAAGCGCGCTATGTCCTCGGAAATCGACATTTTCGTCTAATGTAGAACTACTGGTTAATTAGCACACACATCAATATGGCAGGTAAAGACAAAGTAATACGTACACGAAAATGTTTCCCAAGATGAACTTCGGATGGAATGGGGGCCTGGAACGTTCAAATGTTCGGTCTTCAAGTGATGGTACCGAGATGCACGTGAGACCCGTGTTTCGCTTTTTCTTCACGCGACTGGTAGGTGTGATGTGGGCTGTGCCGGAGGGAGGGTGGAGGTTGGGAAAATAAAACGATGGACAATGAGTAGGGAGAGCGGCGCCAGGAAACTACGTGCTTTTGTAGGTAGCCGACGGAGATGATTATTGATTTTTGGAGAAGAGAAGCATCTGAGTAGATACTTGATCAAGAGGTTTAAGACTGGGAGAGGGCTTCGGAAGATGATTTTAGAATGACGCAGACGAGCCTCAGAGCGGATGGTATTGTTAATATCGAGTCGCTAAGCAAAAGGAAGACTTTTGTAGTGCTGTGCTTGGTGCCGTGCCTATAAGAAAATTCGGAACTTGGGAGTTTCGGAGCCTCACCATCAAGGTACTCACACTAAAGTCCACTGAGGTGCTCAGCGTAATCGCCGAGGCGTAGTCAAGTTGATTAGTATATTCTGCAGATGGGTCCATTTTTGTAGATAAATGTAGGGAAAAAACTGTACATGTAACCTGGTGATACTAAACAGGGACGAGCGCATAGGAGAGTGGATGTGCGACAAAGTGTAGTCGGTGAGGTAGTTCATGTACTCTAGGTACACGTGCACAGGCGTGTCTGGGTAAGTAGCGTCGGGGCGCTTCAGACGGCCAAGTGCAGATATCCTTGTTCAATAAAAGGCCGACCATAGATAATGGTTATACTTCGTCGATAGAAAGATGCAAGAATAGCAGCTAGACAGGCACAAATATCAGTAGAGCTTCTTTGTAGCAGGCCGTGGTGGATACCTAGTTACCTTGCACCTTCCTTTTCACGATACACTACTTACCTCGGGTGCCTGCCTGAGGCTGTTGATGGCCTCAGGACATTGAACACCAAAATCCACTCGGAGTCCCTACATACCCACATGGTACATTCATGTACTACTAGCCACACCATTCGAGATTTTTCAGTAGAGGAGGATCGAGTACCCAGGATCTCAATAGCTCTACGGGATTCACCTGTCATAGTGCTCGGAGATTGAGTTGCGCATCATGGTCCTCACCTCCCGTCTCTTGCCCATTGCGAATGTCGCCAGAGATGGTCGTCCACGAGCTGATCAGAAACATAGTTGATAGCGACCAATAAACATGATGCATCCGACGTTTGTTGGGATGATGCGCTGCCACACGGCTTGTTCGGTGCACCTTTGCAGGGTGCTGCGTTGACTTGAGAGAGAAGCCTTGACACTGCGGCCGGCTTGTGGAATCGAAGAAGGTGGTAAGAGAACGTGTTGTAGCATCAATGTCGACGGATGCAATCATGTGCATGATGCTTGCACATATGTATTACGTGCATGTGTGTTTGACAGAAACGGAGGGCGTTTCGCACACACAGAGTCGGCGGGATCCAATAAAATGGCTGTGTGGTTTGGCTGGAACAATGATTGGAGCTCCGATACCCCTGCTTGTAAGTAGATGATGTCGTATTCCAGTACAAGACAAGAACAATGTCGAATTATACTCAACCATAGAATTTCTAAAAATACTTCTTGATTACCTCGCCCTTGGCGTGTTTTGCCCAGTACAGCGTGTAATCGCGCATTCCTAGACTAGTTATACGGAATTAAGCGGCAGTACTATTGATATCAATTGATACGTACAACTTGAAAACTTTCTTACAACATCTCTTATGAAATGTGAAAGATGCAAGGATAGTCTAGTCCGGAAACTTGGGATGAGGACAATAAACTTGGTTGCAGCGTTTCTTGTTTTGTACATGTCGGGTGCTTACATGATGCGAGTCCAACAAGTCGTCACGCGGCTGAATGAAGCCAAGGATCTTGTGGGGTGCATCATCGGCGATCGACGTTGCTCATGCACATTTGAACAATGCCATCCGGATCGCCATAGCGATTCTGCTTTAGAGTCGACGTTGTCCTCTTTGCAGCCGAATAACTGCACGGACTGCTTGTCCACAACACAGCCTCGACATCAAGGAGACTGTGGAGAAGCTAGACGGCCACGCCTGCATACTCTGGGTAGCTAGCTGGTGCAAACAAAGTTGAAGGCTAATAGGAGTGGCGCCGAGACCAGCCCTCGATGAGAACGATCGAGGTGCGGAGTAGCTGTAGCAGTTTCAAGGCGGGGTTCGTGGTTGGCCAATCATGCTTCCACAAACGACATGTGATGACGTTTTCTAACCTTCCAGGCACCACCAGACGATGCTCCGCTTTGCACACAGCTGACGGGTGACAGCTTCTTTCTCTCAACTTAAAGCTCCTCTGCTGCCTCCATCTTCTTCTCTTCCGCTAACCCCATCACCAATCACTCTCCTCCCATCCATTGTCTAGGTACCTACCTACCTACCTGTCCAACCGCCAATATGATCATCGACCAAGCAATCGATATTCTCAAGACCACAAAGGGCCCTCTTCCCCTTCCCACGGCTACTCAAACCGCCATCCCTACCGCTCTCCCTACCGTAGCCCCCGATACTCCCGAGCTACAGTTCGTCGGCGATGAGGGCAGTGAGTTGATTCCCTTTCGTCTCAATGCAATTGACTCGAGAACCCTACTGACTTCATCTTCGCGCCTTAAGAAAAAACTCTCTGGGTTGTCTTTGTTTTGATGGTAATTGCATCCGCCGCTTTTGCTGCCTTGTCATGGCGTGTTCCCGTCAGCCGTCGCCTGTACCATGTCATTACCACGCTCATCACCATCATCGCTGCCATCTCCTACTTTGCCATGGCTACCGGTCACGGTGTCTCCGTCCACACCATCACCATCCGTCACCAGCATGACCATACCCCGGATACCTTCACCACTATTAAACGCCAGGTCTTCTGGGCTCGCTACGTCGACTGGTCCTTGACCACCCCTCTGCTCCTGCTCGATCTTAGCTTGCTCGCTGGCCTCAATGGTGCCCACATTCTCATGGCTATTGCCGCTGATGTCATAATGATCCTCACTGGTCTTTTTGCTGCTTTCGGTAGCGAGGGCACTCCCCAAAAGTGGGGTTGGTATGCCATCTCTTGCATTTCATACTTGGTCATCATCTGGCACTTGGCCGTCAACGGCAGAGCTCAGGCCCAAGCCAAGAGCCAAAAGGTTGCTTCCTTCTTCCTTGCCATTGCCGGCTTCACCCTGGTCATCTGGACTGCGTACCCCATGTAAGTGCTGTTCTACCAACTCTAGATTCATCGATGCTAACAAAGATAGTGTTTGGGGTATCGCCGATGGGTCCCGAAACCTATCCGTTGACGGGGAGATCATCGCCTACGCTGTTCTGGACGTTTTGGCCAAACCCATCTTCGGTATCTGGCTCCTCCTGACCCACGCCAACATTCCCGAGACAAACATCGATCTTGGAGGCTTCTGGGCTTACGGCCTCGGAGGCGAGGGCTCTGTCCGTCTTGTTGATGACGACGGTGCTTAAGTCTCTTTATACAAAGCAACACCTCATATCAGGAACTAAATTGAAAGAAATCACGTGTACGTGAGCGTACAAAAAAGTTGAGCGTTGGGGAGCAATCGGATGCGGCGGTGCTAAAGGCTGCGCCTTTTACGTTTACGGTTGCATTAGTACGAATTTCGTCATTGTTCATGATGCATCTTACGGGGGATTACCGGTTCCATGTTCTTCCGCGTGTAAAAAGCATACGCTACGGTGATATGTATATTTGCCTCTTACATTACTTTTTTAATTCAACATTGTCTTTCCTTATATATGTTCACCCGAACATGAAATGGGCAGTGTCGTGGGTGAAATATGCCGTAGTCTGGCGCAATGCCTGGTGGATTGCGAGTGGATCTTTCCTTTGAAAGAGAGCCAAAGTATAACTGTACTAAATGTCTTGAAAGTTTCTGAGTGAGGTTTTTCATGTCTTTACTTCCATCAATGGTGTTTGAATTTCAAGCGAATGAGACTATTGTTAGTACATGCAGCTGTGGTTTTCAATCCCAAAAGTACCCCACTTGCAGTCATTGATGTTGTCAGTTCGGCCCCATACCGAGGCTCGCACTTCGACGTGTAAGCGCCCGTAAACCGAACCTTGATGTACTGACGACTTGGCAGCTTACAACAAATCTAATGTATCAACTCGATAGGATTATTCTTACGTGTGCAATGAATGGGTTTTGACTGCCCGGGTGTGAAGACGTCTTCTTCTCGTGCTACCTTTCTTACATCTACATGTATACACATCAATTATAGGGTTTAGCGCATCCCAGGCTTGCTGTCTAACACAAGTCAAAGTCGATAAGAAACTGTTATCAGCATATAAAAGGATTGTTGAGAGGACCGTTTGATAGTATTTTAAAGTGGGGAACGCCGCGGTTACTTTGTTTCAACTCCAGCCTAACTCGGTAATGTACAGTTGAGTTGAGGCTCATTCAACCCGGCGCTTAGTGCTCTGAAATCCTACATACCTACGCCTCATTCTACTTCCTTCTTCGTCTCTCTAATCACTACCGGAAAGTACCAATGGCGTTGGTTTCTGCATC